>VDFB02118328.1:0-44640 GCA_007258455.2 Sequoia sempervirens | reverse complement strand
AAGCTAGGCCAATGCTTTCCACTCCATACCTGGTGTGAGAACGACAAGTGCAGCAAATCAACCGTCTTGATGGTAAAAAGAGACTAGACATGCAAATATATGGTTAGTTCTGGTTATTGTGGACGGGTATCTGCACTAATTCGAACTTATAACAAGTTTTAATTGATTGTAATACATTATATACCTCTTAAAGAAAACCCTTGTTTAGGCTTAAGATATATATCCTGTTCAATTGAACTTCTACATCTACCACAAATAGGGATGCTCATTGCTGACACAGCGAAATAAAATTTTGATGCTAAATTTTAAAACAACGTACTATTATTTCCATCCTTTGGTTTTCTTGTACAACTGTCTGCATTTAGTTATGAAAATTTACACGAGACTAATATAATAGACACTTAAAATAGTTTATAGCAGCATTCTTTAGGTCACTCAGTTGAGTTTATTTGAGCATAGTGAAATGCAAGTGAAAGATCAGATAGAAGGTTTGTAAGCATGTGAATTATTCAAATTTCACGTAGGGTTTTCAGTTAAAAAATTACATTATGAGAATGTTCTTGACATCGCTTCTTTAGAGCATTTTTTTATAAATCAGCCATATGAAATTTAATATAATCTCAATTTACTCTAATTTATTTTTTTAGATTTTTGGACATTTTTCTGCTGTAGGGTTTTTAATTGCATAATATAAATACTGACCAAATTTTCTTTACAAAATGCATTCACTATAAGTCATACTCTGATTTCTTTGTTAGTAAATGATGCCTAATCAGGTTAAATAAATGTCCCCCAAAAAAATTATAAATTGGTCTTACGGATTTGGGCAAGCAAGCTCATTTGTGCTGCATTTCTCCCATGCAGGGACATCAATTGACCAACTATCCTGCTCCCAAAACGAAGGAAAAAACGTTACTACAAAACACATAACAATATGCATGCACAAAGATCAAATCACTCATATGAAAAAGAAAGAAATTGTCTCTGCATTAGAAAAAACTAATGAACTGAAATATCTGCCAAACTAAATCATTGTAATGTTTTGAAATATTACACAAGAATTGCTCAACAGATGAAGAGATTTTACCTACATATGACAGACATGATATATGGATGCTTTTTCGTAGGCCGTGAAAACATTGTCTAGCAATTTACAAATATATAGCTGACCATGAAAGTCGGTCAATATGTACTGGACCGTTTATGAAGTGTTATCCAAGTTTAGTTGCAGAATTTTCATAGTGACAGGGGTACTGCAGGTGCCTTTTGAAGCATCTAAAATTCTGTTGGAGATCAATTTCACTATTGCGACATTGTTAACATCTGTAATAAGCTGTTACATGATGATTTTGGGAGCATATAACTCGCTATTGCTCAAGTTTATCCCATTTGAAGGGTTTCTCTAGAGTAAATCTAGTGTGATATGTTCATTTTTGTGGTTGTTATCGTATGTTCTTCATTGTTGATGATCTATCCATGTATTTTACTTTGCTATACATGCGATATATTACACTGATGGCTATTGGAAGCAATTAGCACTATAGAATGTGTGTATCAAAGGTTTTGAGAAGTAGGAAGAGTGTAAATCCATGGTTGGTGAGCTAGTTGAGGAATATCCTTGCTAGTTTAGGATCAATAACTCACAAAAATAAAACTGAACATGTTCATTTCAATCCAACATCTCAAAGCTAAGGGGATGTAGCCTTCATCCAAAAATAGAGAAAAATTGCGTTCTAAAGATCAATCTAAATGGAATTAGGATGTATAAGTTGGATTTCTCTCCTAGAAGACAGGCAATTTTACATTTGCATTTTCCAAATTGTTTGACTCTAATCTGACCACTCACTCTATTTCTGGTGGAAGGATCAATACAACATTTAGACATATTCCTGTGGTCTCAAAGAGATCAATTATTAAAGAAGTTCTGAAAGCTACCATCGTTGGCCAAGGCAAAATGCAAGGCTAGTTAACTGTCATAAGAAGATTTTTGGACTAGGTTTTATTAATATTTGGGTATGTCTTTCCATATTGACATTACCCATCAGACCTATGGAGATAGGTGTTTTGACATGTTTTTTGAAATCTCTCCTAGTAATCAACTTTATGCAACTTTTCTCATTTTGACAAAGCAATTTTAGATGCATGGCTTGCATACAGATAGACTGTATTCTCTCTCTTTATCCCTATCCTGTACCTTAGTAGCTTAATAAACATATTTGCATGTCGATGGATTTGTGCAAGATAAAACAGAAAAAGAAACTAATATGCCAATGAAATAAATATTTCTTCAAAAAAGAAATATCAATCTCTTCATTTTTAGAAAATATAAATCTTTAATTTGTCCCAAATTAAAAGCTCAGAAAAGTAACATAAGATGATTTTGATTAATAAGTTTAGTTTTGATTCATACAATTTCTTCTATTTCCATAGCAATATAGAAATCGGATGAGAGGCAGAGAAAAGGAAGAAGATAAACACACAGTTATATTTGTCTGAAGTCCTTGTATCAAAAGAGAAAGGTCGGAGTCATAAAAGTCCTTGAGTGCTGTTTCAATGATCAGATTATCCCATACCTGTTGACAAATATCAATTAGATTAAAAACCATGGATGCTAAACAACTTTCTTTTCCATTATGAAAAATTCTTTATTCTCTCAATTTTTAACCAAACCTTATTTCTTTATGATAAATTCTGGAATTTGGCAATTTAACTCCAAAGAAAGCAGGAGGTTACTGTATATCAAGATTTTGAAGGAAATATTTATCAATTTAGTTACAGGATGAGGAAAATGTTTTGAAAAAACTGGAAACTAAAGTCAAAAGCATACATGCACTTGTTCATAGCATGTTTGTACAACTTCAGAGCTAGTATTTCAGATTCTTCTTACATTTGGTGTCTGCAAGAGCAAACAGTTTATCATGTCTTTTGGAGATGTAAAGTTCCCAGAAAATTTGAACATACTTACTTGATGAATTTAACTTCCTTTTCATTTCTTCTCTCTTGTGGAGAGGCCTTTTTCTAGGAGACTTATGGAGTATCATAGATAACTACAACAGATTATGGGATGAAATAGGGTTGCTAAGCATTGCTGTCTTATGAAAGAATAGTTGTAAATCAACTTTTTAGGGGGAAATTTCCCTGATTAGGATAGAGAAGTCAAATCATTGTAAACAGACTTGTTTTAATCAAAATTAAGGCTATAACTGTGTGGTTCTGTAAATATGTTGACTCTTTACCTTTTGGGGCTGACGCTCATGTGCAGTCAATGCTTTTCTACGAGGATAACTTTCCTTGTAATTTTTATGTGCATTCACTAAACAAAATCACACAAGCACAGAATGAAGGGCAATGTACTCTATGATATATCCTATCTATTTTCCAGAGGTTACTTGCTCTACAAAAATATGCATTCTCCATGTTCTGCATTCATGTTTATGGTTGACAGATGAAGGAAAAAGTGTCTATGGTTAGTCCAAAGTAGCCTTGGGATAGGTAAGAGAAATATGCTACGGATAGTCAATAGAATGCCTCAACAACAACTATCAAAATTGTGAAACAGAGCACACACAATGGAGAGATATATAGCCTGAAAATAGAAAACAGATAAACATTTACGTTGGTTTGTGTCCCCAAAATGAATCATTGTGTACCATCCACAAGTTCAAATCTACTCAAATGCTAGGAGGATTTTACAGTATTGAAATTTTCTTTGCCTCTGGTTAAAAACTCTATCAATATATTATAAACAAGAAAATCATCAATTTGATTGAGACAGCCAAAATTATTTGCTCACACTGCAAATGCAAGCGTCAGCGTTTCAGAATCAGATGCCTATGACCAGCAGATGAACATGATGGAGTGCTGGTAGAAGGGGTGCAAGAGCAAGAGCAACTACAGTTGCTGATTTAACACAAATGATGAGAGCGATCCAGGCAAGACTAGCTGCAATGCTGACAGCCCAGAGAAGGGGAGTCCACATTGAAGATGTGAGTGATGATGAAGGGGAGATAGTCCAAGAAAAACAAGGAAAATAAGAGGAGGTGGAGGATGCAGCTGAGACTATATTTCTCAGAGCCATGGCAAGGATCGGAAACAAACCTAAATTGGACACACCTTATTATAGCGAAGGCCTAAATGGTGGAGTTCATAGATTGGATTACAGGGATGGAAAAGTATTTTGACTATGAAACAATGGAGGAGCCCAAGAAAGTGCACTTTTCTTGCACAAGATTGAATGGAAATGCATCTCTATGGTGGGACCATGTGCAAATTGAGAGGCAAATGGGAGGGAAGGAGAGGGTTAAGACTTGGGATAGAATGGTGTCTAAACTGAAGGCCAAATTCTTCTCTTCAGACTATCAGATGAGCTTATTCAGAAAGTCACAAAGTCTGAAACAAAAGGAAGTAGACGTGAAGGAGTAAACTGAAGAATTTTACAAACTCACCATAAGGCCTAGACATGTGAAGATGACCCAAAAAAGATAGCAAGGTAAGTGAATGGGTTGCATTTTAATATTCAAGATGAGATTAATTTTTTGAACTTTGGAAGTGTCAAAGAAGCCTATCGATGTACATTGAAGGCAGAAGAGAAGTTGTCACGAAGACAACAAATGAACTCTAGTGGCAAAGGAAGGTTTCCAAGAGGAAGGAAACGAAACTTGGGTAGAAAAGGATAGAAAACCAATGAGGAGAGGCAAGTAGTTCATAGGCCCAGAATTTCAATGGAAGAGGAAGAGGATTTTATGAAAGAGGAATAGGATTCATGGGAAAATGCTTTAAGGGCAATAGGTATGCCGGTCAGAGATTCTTTGAGTGCCTTGAAGGAATTCATAACAGCAGTGGAAGGACTGAAAGGACAGAACATACGGCCCATAGGGATGAGGAAAGTGTTGGGTCTCCAACACACATGGAAGAACCAGAACACGGAGAATCTCTTTTGATGAGAAGAGTACTCTTGAAACCAGCAAAGAAGACAAATGAACCATTGCAAAGGAAGAACCTCTTTAGGACAATTTGCAAATCTGGAGGTAAATGTTGTAAGTTAATTATTGATGGTGGTAGCACAAATAATCTAGTCTCTAAAGAAAGGGTAGAGAAGCTAGGACTAAAAAGGTCAATACAGCCAACTCCTTATAAGTTTCCTTGGTTGCTCAATGGACACCAAGTGTTAGTTAATAAAAAATGTTAACTTTTAGATCAGAGCTTATAAAGATGAAAATGTATGTGATGTAATGCCCATGGATTTGTGTCACATACTATTGGGCAGGCCTTGGTAGTTTGATAGGAGAACAATACATGATGGTAGGGAAAACACGTATACTCTTATGAAGGATGGGAAGAGATTCACATTGAGTCCATTGAAAGACAAAGGAGAAGAGGTGGACAGCAAAGCAAAAGTGATGTTATTTCTTAGAAAAGAGTTCCTGATAGATACAAGGAAGGAAGAAGCATACTTTGCCCTCATATCCAAATCCGTACAAGTGGAAACAAACACTAAATTGAGTGACTTACCATTTGAAATTCAGAATTTGTTGGAAGAATATGCTGATATGGTGTCCAATGATTTCCCTGAGGGGTTGTCACTAGTAAGAAGCATTAGTCATCACATAGACTTAATGCCAGAAGCGAGTTTGCTGAACAAGGCAGCTTATAGATTGACACCATAAGAGAATAAAGAGAGAAAGCAACAAGTGTAAGGGCTGTTACAAAAGGGATTGACTCATGAAAGTTTAAGCTCGTGTGCAATTCCAACTGTATTAGCACCAAAGAAAGGTAGAGAATGGAGAACGCGCACAGATTCAAGGGAAATAAATAAGATCACAATAAAGTATAGGTTCCCATTGCAAAGGATGGATGATTTAATGGATTGTCTAAGTGGAGCCAAATACTTCAAGAAGATAGATTTAAAGAGTGGATATCACCGAATCTGGATAAGATAAGGTAATGAGTAGAAACCAGCATTTAAAACCAATGATGGTTTGTATGAATGGTTGGTTATGACATTTGGTTTGTCTAATGCCTCAAGTACATTTATGAGGCTCATGAACAAGGTGCTGAAACCATTTACGGATAAGTTTGTCATTGTGTATTTGGATGATATTTTAGTTTTTAGCCATTCAAAATAGGAGCATTTGAAACATTTGAAACTTGTGTTGAGTAAGTTGAAAGAGGAAAAGTTGTTGGTAAACATGAAAAAGTGCAGCTTCATAAAAGAAGAGCTCATTTATTTGGGATTTGTGGTTTCACCAAGGAATATGCTTGCAGCAAGGAGCTTTCATGGGTTGGCTAGTTTTTACAGGAAATTTATCAAGAATTTCAGTGGTATTTTTGCACCCATCATAGAGACAATGAAAGGAGACAAGAAGAAGTTCCAATGGACAGCTGCAACAAAAGAAAAATTTCAATTAATGAAGAGAAAAGTTACAGAACAGCCAGTTCTAGCATTGCTTGATCTTGACAAAGTCTTCCAAGTTGACTGTGATGCAAATGGGACAATGATTGGTGTCAAACTCAGCCAAGAAGGTAAGCCTATTGCTTATTCTAGTGAAAAGTTAAATGAAGCAAAAAAGAAAATATTATGTTTATGACCAAGAGTTTTATGCAATTGTTCAAGTTCTTAAGAAGTGGCAACACTATTTGCTACCCAAAAGATTTGTTTTGTTCATTGATCATCAAGCATTGCAATACATAAACAACCAAAGTAGATTGAATCAAAGGCACACTAAGTGGATAGAATTCCTTCAAAGTTACACTTTTATTTTAAAACATAAGAGTGGTAAATCTAACAAAGTGGTAGATGCCTTGAGTAGGCTAACTATTATATTGACCGAGCTTCAAGTAGTAGTCATTGGGTTTGAATCAATGAAAGAATTGTATGAAGGGGATTCAGATTTTAGAGAAGCATCGTAGCATGTCAATGTTAGAATTTGCCAGAATCTCTACATGAATTTTAGTATTGGATTGAGCCACAAAAGACAAACAAGCACACACTCAAACTTGAGAGATAAAAAATAAAAAATGCAATGAAGTAGCTGAAATGATTGATTAGAAATGTGTAAACATACAATGAAAGCCTTGCATATATAGGAAAGGATGAGGAGGTGGGAAGGTAGGAGTGAAACTTTGAATATCCCTCCAAATGTGCAACACTTGTATTCTCAAATGACAAGTGTGTGAGCATAAGTAAAGTGTGCATTCAATAAATATCTTAGTAGGTGAATATATACATGTGTCTCAACCACATGAAGTGAGACAAAAAAGGAAAAAGTCTGTAAGTGGAGACTTAACTAATGTGAATAGGACTCTTTTCGGTAGGCTAAAAGCTAACTAGTTTGGTAATGTCTCTATTTACACTAATTGGTAAAAACACAACTATTGATAGGACTCCATGGTTGGAATACATGATCCAAGAGGGTTTTTTAGTTAAAGGAAAGAGGTTGTTCATACCTCAAGGTTCAATGTGAGACAATGTAATGTCTCCATTTTTAGCAATATTGATTTGTGACCAATTAGTCTAGTTTCCATATTCATTCGAAGGCTAATAGGTGTGTTTTGGGGATCCCCAACATTCTTGGAGAATGCAAGATCAGTCTTGTAGAGTTGTTGTTGGCAATGAGCTCAATGGGATTTGGTGAGTTTAATGATGCTTTTAGAATCAGTTTTCGACCTTTTAGGAGATGTCCAAACTTCTTGGAGGAGAGGCTATTTTTAGAATGTCACCCAATTGCCTTTGATCATCCTCCCAAGTCCTTAGTACATGTTGGTATGATCAAAATTTTGTTTTTATGACATTTCAGGGCTTTCTGCAACTTGGGTTAATTATTGAGTTATTAATTAATTATTCACTCAAGTTTTCTAATGTTGAAAAATAATAAAGGGACAACTTAGTGTAATAGCTTGTTAAAAAAGGTGTTGAGATGTCTTTTAAGTTGGACACCTAGGCTTAGAGAAATTTGTACATTAAAATAATATTAATTTTCTTAAAAGGTCTTTGTGAAGGAAAAAGGAAATTATTATATTTAAAAATTAGTTATTTCCCTCCACAAAAGTTATAAAAGAAGGTTGAGGGCTCATTTGGGGGTTTTAGCCATAAAATGCCATTTGCTTTGTTGTTGGAGAGAACCTGAGTTCTTCCAAAACTTCTTGAGGACAAAAAACCCTCTTGGAGTTGCTGGTTTTGAGGATGAAAACCCCCCTAGTTGGTTAGAGTGGTTTCATACTGAGATCACCAATGAGTTGCAAAGAAGAGTTCCATTTTTTGGGTTGCAAATATGGAGATTTTCAATGTGTTTTGAGTTATTATTTTGGTTGCTAATATGTGTGATTGAGCTTTCAATTTGTTGAAGTTTTTGGAGACAAGATAGGCTGTACCATTCCTCATTGATAGGTCATCCCTTGCCTGCAAGTAATATCTATTGCTGCCTTTACCTATTGGGATATTTCTCAAAGGTTCTTGAGTGTTACTCCATGCTGTTATTAACCTATCTGCAGGTCATACAATCCTAGAAGGGCACATTGAATGGAATGTGAGTTGTATTATATGCTAGTTGGTGCGTATGAAGAGGGTGTGGGAGTTTCTTGACCCAAGCGCTGCTCTTTTTGAGGATTTTCCTTGCTGAATGATGGTGCCTAGCTTCCTAGAGATTAGTGACATCTGTTGTGGGTTGAACTTTTGACTTAGCGTGCTTTTAAGGGAGTTGTATAGTCCATAGAACTTGTTGTACCAGTTGCTAATCCTCTATTTCCGACCTGCACTCTTTTGATATTTCACATCATTCTGATTTGGGTCATTTTCAATGTTATATTGAAAAGTTTTGAAGAGTTTGATGATGTCATTTCAGTCAATCGCAGTTGGATATGTTTAATGCCTCCATTTTTTGTTTCTTGTGTTTCACTAGCAAGTATCCCAGCATGGTTTGACAATTAAAGAGCAGCAAAAGGGATGTTATTAGACCTGCACCTATATTGCGCTTTGATTATACAAGGTATATTGCTGTTGTTTCAAGCTGGGTGGGTTTGTTCACGAATTTAGTCTCAATTTGGGTTCTTACAATAGTTATGTTTATCACCCCCACTTTATATAATAGTACTTTCCTTTATCATCCTTTTGCTTATAATAGATACATCTCTATTTGATATTGTTGCATGTGGACTAATATTGTAAACACTGGATGGTAGTATCGCCAATGTATTTGGTATAAGCTCTTTGATTATTATACTCATCCCCCTGAATAAGTGGTATCTTTGTATTGATTTCCCACTGAATAAGTGGTAGCTTTGTATTGATTTCCCACTGAATAAGTGGATGGTTTGGTTGTTACTCATCCCATTAAACAAGTGGTATCATTGTATTTCATCTTCCCATTGAATAAGTGGAAGTTTTGTTATTTTCTTTGTACTAAACACTCCATTGAATAAGCATGAAACTTATTTCCTTTCAATATTGCCTATGCACTCTATTGAATAAGTGGAAGTGTTGTTATTTTCATTGTACTAAACACTCTATTGAATAAGTGTGAAACACATTACCTTTCAATATTGCCTATGCACTCTATTGAATAAGTGGTATTGGCTGGCTTGCCGCCTAGTGCTTTACTTTCAACTACTGCAATTTAATTTGTTATGTGGATCCTTTCACCATATGCTCTCAACTTGCCCATCACAGGAGTTGGCTGACCAAAAAGTGAAAAGGATATTGCACTGTAATCTCATTTCAGTTGCAAAATTTTCAAAAAAAAATTGGGGTTGCATGTTACGACCTATCTTTTGAAGGAGAAACATAGTGGCGTCCTTGCTAGCTATTTTGTTTATGACAAGACATTAGCACAGCTGAGGGAACAATATTATTGGCCAAAGATGAGTGTGAATGTATGAAAATTTGTGGAGAGATGCAGAATATGCCAGCATGCAGAAGTCAGAGTATTGGACTTTATCAACCATTACCAATTGCTGGCAAACCATGGGATTCTGTATGGATTTTGTGTTTGGTCTACCTCAAACTTAGCATGGCAATTCCTCAATTTTAGTTGTTGTCGTTAGATTTTCCAGAATGACACAATTTATAGCATGTAAGAAGACAAATGATGCCACTCATATTGCAAATTTGTATTTCAAAGAAGTTGTAAGGTTACATGGATTGCCATTGAGTATTGTGTCGGATAGAGACACTAAATTTGTTGATCATTTTTGGAGAACACTGGGGAGGAAGTTGGGTGTGAGACTGAATTTTAGCTCAGCCTATCACCCACAGATTGATGGACAAACAGAGGTAGTGACCAGATCTCTAGTCAATTTGCTATGATGCATTGTCAGTGATAAACCCAAACAGTGGGATTTAGCCTTAGCACAAGCTGAATTTGCCTATAATGATTCTATAAATAGAAGTGCAGGTATAAGCCCATTTCAGATTGTATATGCCAGCAGCCCAAGAGGATTTTGTGAGTTAAGAAGCATACCTGAGATGACTAGGAGGAGTGGTGAAGGTGAGAATTATGCCCAAGCCATGCATGATGTACACATGGAAGTAAAAAAGAGCTTGGAAGCAAGTGGTAACAAATACAAACTTTATGCTGATCAGAAGCGTAGAGAGAAAATATTTGAGGTGGGTGACTTAGTATTGGCACATTTACACAAGGAGTGGTTTTGAAGAGGTGAGTGTAACTATGTAACAAGCTCAAAATGAAAAAGATTGGGCCTTGCAAGACATTACACAAGTTTTCAGACAATGTGTATGAAATAGAGCTGCCTAAAGGAACAGGTATTTCCTCTATCTTTAATGTTCCAGACCTGTACCCATTTGTTGGTCACACAAGTGGGGGGGAACCTAGAAAACAATACTCTAGCCATTGATTGGACAGCACAAATGCCTAAGAGAGAAAAGGAAAAAATTGAAGCAATCTTTGACATTAGAATCAGCAAAAGCACAAGAAATAAAGACTATTATGAGTATTTGATCAAGTGGAAAGGGTGCACAACAGAGAATGCAACTTGGATGTCTGAATACAAAGTTGTAGCAAAAGGAAAATCCATCAAGGAGCTCACAACCAGTCCATGAGCAGGAGCTCATGTTCTATTTACCCTAGGTGCCTGATGCAGGGGCATCCACGTAGAAACTTTGTTAATTTATTAACCTGCTGTATGCATTTCAAGCTGAGCAAATTTAGGAGTTTGTTTAGTTTTGTTTTGGAGACTCTGTTATAACTTATAACTGCCCAGTAGGCAGTTCTAGTTTAATTAATGTTTTCATTTTCCTGTTAGAACTGCTCAGTAGGCAGTTTTGGTTTTATTAAGAGCATGCTATTTGGAAGGGGGGAACTGAACTGCCGTAGGAAATGAGAAAGTAGGAAATTGGGAAAAGGTAGTGATTTTAGAGAAAAACAGTAATAATTTTAGTGTTGTGTATTCTGTTTTTCCAGAGTAAAATGAATGAAGTAATTCTGAATTCACTATTTTGGCATATGATTAGCATAGAATAGTGTTGTTTTCATGGAATTAAGTGGTAGGTTACAGATTGGAAACTGCACAATACTTTCTGAACCTAAGGGCATAGATGCAATGGCTGCTACAGATGATTCTCTTGATGTGGCTTTGATGGATGCGAAGATTGCAGAACTACCTATTTCATTCAAAGATGCAATGCTGCTGAGTTTAATGAAGAGGAGCTCTTCTTCCTTTGTTCCTTAACCTATATCAGGGTCTATTTTGAGGGCTGCAGATGACTGCTGATACAAATCGTCCAAGGCTTAAACCATCTAGAGTGCTCCTTCTGCTGTTCCCTTGATTCTGGTTGCAAAGGGTAGTGATTGGATGCTCAAGATCCCTAGTTTCCTTGTGGAAAAATCTTTGTCCAATTTGAAAACTGCCCTAGTTGGGAATTTGTAGGTTCTAGACCCAATGTTGATTTTTTCAGAGGATGACCTAAGAGAAAATGGACTCTTTTGGGCTCCCTTAGAGGTTGCCTTGGTATCCCTCGGTGGGGAGGTGGACGCCTCTATTCTTGAAAAGACAAATTCTGAAAATGTCATTTTTGGGTCTATTTCTCCTACTCAAAAACATGTGAAGGGGCTTGGTAAGGAATTGTTGCTTGGAAGGCAATGCCTTGATGGGGCCAGCCCAGCACATTGGGGGCAGTGATCTAAGGCCTTAAACAAGGAAAATGGGAAGATAATTCAATGTGAGGAGCACTTTAGGGCCCCTCCTCTCTCCTCAGCTAATAAAGAGCTTCGTGGTTTGATTGAAGCTAAGGATAAGGCTGCTGGCAGGGTCCAGAGTTCCCTGTTGAAGTTTGGCTTCAAGCTGCCTTGAATGTGAGTTCTGTAGCTGTTTTGGTGCTTTAGCCTAATTTGGTTTTTAACGCCCCTGTTGGAAGGGTCTTGCTGGATTTTTTCTGTTTTGTTGAGATTTTACAGTTGGCTCTTGTGGTTGCTTTCTGACTGCTTTTTAGCTTTCTGTCTTGTCTCTTCTATGCTCTGCACAAGGGTAGGGCCATTTCAAAACCTCTTTTGTGGTTCATAACTCTGATCAAAAGTATTTACCTTAATGAAAACAATTATTCCATCACTTATATCACAAAGAAGCTGATAAACCTATTTTGCCACAACAAAGGATCCAAAAATTTTAGACATACCTTTTCCACAGTCCATGAAGATGAATGGAGTAAGTATTCAAAATCCTTTTACGGTTACGTAACCTAGTAGCTACAGTTTCGAGATAAGTATGCTCTACATAGATCTAACTTTTCATCAAGATATGTTTCCTATACTTGACATAAAATATAGGGGGTGATTTCAATTATTCCCATGGTATAAGTAGACAAAAGTTAAAGGTGTGGCACAATAAAGAAACTTCGTAGTGGAAAGAAAATGACCAAATGGCAGTTTTATGGATTTACTTATTCCTTTAATTTATTTGTTCTTATATTTCTGATCAGAATACATATATGCTACCACAATTTATATACTTACATGATGCAAATTAGCCTTTTGTCCATACCAATGTAGTGTCATTGTGTTTCCACCTAAATCTCCAGTGAATCCAACATGCAGAGGCTGCAAAATAATCAGTTTTAATTTGTTTGTGAGCATACATAAGCAATTTCTTAGACCATAAGATATTTAAAATACCACCAAGATCACTGCGCAAAGATCCATCATTCTTTAAGAAATTTCCATTCATACATTAAAGTACAGAAAGTTTCAGCTCCCTCAAACAAGTAGAATGTTGGAACAATCATAACAAGACCTGATGGATGTCTCCTACAAAGTGTGACAGAAAGAGTAATGCTTCAGTCAAATTATCTGCAAAATTCAGGGATATCTATAAGTACACAAAAAAGATGTCTCTGAAAAAATGTTCTTTTGATCAAAAGTTACCAAAAAAAAAAAGATAATAAAAGGGACATGGTGAGCCTGCTCAACTAGGATGATTCGTTAAGAATGAACATACATTTTGTACCAGACGATTTGCCATATGTTGCAAGCTGAGCAGTGTAATTATTGATAGCTCCTGCAACACACATGCCTTCTTCTCCTTGTGTGTTGTGACAATCCCCTGTTTTGAATACAGGCATAGATAATAGTGGATGTCAATGTCAAACACTTGCATGCAATTTTATGTTTTATACAAATGGATTAGACAGATACAAATTCTTCCAGAGCAAGAGTCACGTAATCAAACATCAAAAGGATGAGCTGTTTTTAATTATATCTCATTTGCAGCAGAATACTCTACTAGTTTTGAAGGCAAAAACAATGAATATCAAATGAAATAAAAAGTGGTAATAATTATCTCAAGATTCTTAAGCACCAAGAATCATATTATCTATTCAGATCCAGCAAATTACTTCAAATAACTTATGATTCAATATTATATACATTAGATTTTGGTACATAAATTTCTAATTTGAATGAAGAACTTACGAGAATACTCATAGTTACACTTGAGATCTGGTGTATCGATGTAGTGTAACGGACTACTCCAGTGGTATTTCCATTTAATCTCATCAGCCCAGGAACACACAGATGAAAGATCACCTGCTGCATAGTCTGGAAGCAGTTTCTGCACCGCATCTGCTGCTGCTTCATTTAGAAGGGACTGTGCTCAAATTTTGACATACAAGTTTGCCAAAAATTTAGCTGTTGAAAATTTCCATTAAGAAGAGAAAGTAATTATAGCATCATGCAACATTTACTGATGTAAGCAATAAGGTGTCCTATTACCCTACTTATCTTATGGTGAGGATGTGGCATATTTTGCAAAGAATATGCCTGTGTTGCTCCTATGGCCAAAGTTATGTGGCGTATGTTCGAGTCAAACAAGGTTTCTTGGGCTACATTGGATTGTAGTGAAGGTTTACTGGGTTATGTTTGATCGTAACCAACATTTATTGTGGTGTACATTTGAGTGAAACCCAGGCGACCCAGTGTGTTAACAACGATGCAGCCGATGCTTACCACACACCATGTTAAATGTGGCCCATAATCTCACCCAAGAAAAATGAAAAACAAAACTTACAAATTTAAAACACGCATAATATATAGCTGTATAAATTAAAACACACATAATATATAGCTGTATAAATTATTCATTGAAGAAAAAGAAAGGATTTGCATTAGTGTCCATAAGTGACCAGAGTTGGCTAATGGAACTAAAGAGTAAAATTTTATTAATACAACTCTGATGCTCACGCATAGTCCATGGAACCTGTGAAAAAATTTATTTATTTTCTTTATCACAAGATTTCTGTATCCAAATGTTTAGAACACAGATTTTTATGTGCAAATTTATAAAGTTATACAGATCTTTTGAATCTGCAGTACACTCAAATGTGTGCAGAGCAACTTGGGCAAAATTTTTTTCATCTTCTCTTTCATTAAAGTTTCCTCCTTTACAGGTTATGCTTTCCCAAGTGCTCTAGGCATTATCCATCTTCCCATATGGTTATAAACTTATAATGGTCATCAACAATTTATTTGAGTCTACGTTAGAGCATTATCCCAAGGAGGAGGCCACTATTCCAATTTTTACTAGAGCAAGAGTTCCATCAAAAACTTAACACAAGGAAATGAGAAAACCAATCCACCATTAAAAGCAAGTGTCTATGTTCTTGTCCAGATGTACTTTGAGCATGGAATGGAAAAGGGTTGGGCTGGAAGCTAGACATAGTTGCTTAAATTTTGTTTGAAGAATGTTCCATTCTCCAAACCTTAAGAAACAGCTCAACAGTGGAGGAACCCAACATGCAGATGGGCCGCCTTAAGTTTATCTCCTACCCAGTCCATGTAAAAATAACTTAGTACCAGAGATAAACTAAAATCCCCAACAAACAAGTGTGTTGAAGAAATGGGGGAAGAGAGGATGGAGGGGTATGACTGAAAGAACAATCCACACTCAAACTACAATTGAATGAGTAACTCAATGGTAGAACACCTGATCATTCAAACAGAAGGTCCAAGATTCAAGTTGCATTTGGTCCATGGAAGAGTCCCAAGCTAACAATTGTCTAGGAGTGTATGTTGGGTGCTAGAAAAACACTCTACATTTCATATCAAAAAGGAACTACTAGCTTAGTGGTAGAGCACCTTAGGGAGGTCTTAGGTACAATTCTTAGTTGATCCATGGAATACATCATATCAAAGATAGACATGAAGTTCTGATGAAAGGTTCAAATCCTAAATGGTCCAGAAAAAACAAATTCATGTAAAATCCAACATGCAAACAAGAGATGCTATGTTGAGTGCTTGTTGGCCCATTGAATGTAATCATGTGATATCAAAATGAAACAAAGAATCCCAAGCAAAAAGGTTGGATGAGAAGAAACGTGCAACTTAATTGTAAAACACCAAAGCCCCTATAACATGTAAAGAGGAGCTCCTAAGTTCAATTCTTTACTAGTCGATGAAAAATAATGAGTAGACTAGAGTTAGAGAACTATAGCCACTGTCACATCCAAATGGGAGGTCCTACATTAGAGTCCTGACTGATCTGCAGAAAATAACATGGTATTACACAGAAAATAGCTTAGAGTTACAGAACCATAGCCAGTATCCCATCCAAATGGCAGGTCCTACATTAGAGTCCTGACTGATCTGCGGAAAATAACTTAGAGTTAGAGAACAATAGCCACTATCCCATCCAAATGGGAGGTCCTACATTAGAGTCCTGATTGATCTGCAGAAAATAACAGGGTATTTCACAGAAAATAATAGAATTTTCAGCAACTATTTTCAGAAATTTTGATGTGCTTTTGTAACACATTTTCTGTGAGAAATTTAACATAAATACTTTAAATACAAATTACCAATAAACTTTAGTGAAGAACAGAAAATGTTACATCCCATGGCACTATCTTGTTGACTATGACTCCAAACAAAAACCTTTACCAGAAAATTGTTGAAAGTTTTTGAGATCAGTGCCTTACAGTTGATGTATTGTTTACAGTATTTCACTCTAGAGTAAGATATTAATAATATCTCAATGTTTCAAGGTCCAACCATCTCTACACAATTACTCAAATTGAGTCCAGAAAATGTCATCGTAAACTAAACCTTTGATACAAGTACTCAACTAAAGTCCTGCTAATATGTCAAGTTTATACTAAATCACATTCACCAATCAATGCTTGGTAGTTCTTAGGAACAATGCCATCCCAAGTATTTATAAAAATGAATTTTAAATTGATTCTTAAAATTCACTGGTCAGCATAGACCAGTCTTCAATCGGTTGATAAATAAAGGCCTTTTAAAGGTTCACCATTAGAATCCTTCTGTGCAATGTGCATTAACTTAAGATTATAAGGTGGCTTATTAAATTGAAGATTACCCTATACCCTTTACTCTGCTTAGACAATGAGTGTACCAGTGCATGCTTTACCAGCATTAATTACCATGGTCGACCAACTTCAAGTCATCTAAGCTTCAACCATAGGGTCAAAAAAATCTGTAGAACCAGGCATCTAAAAAAGGTTTGGGTTTACTGAAGTATTGAATTCTACTAATATGCAGTTAAAAACAATGTTAAGCGAAGAAGCCTACCTGAGCAATCTTGCATGTAGCCGAATGGCCCTCCTTACCCCAAGATTGTGCTGGTGGAAAAAAGAAAGCCAAAGAAATTACTACAATCCAAAGCAAAACACTGCTATACCTGCCCATTTTCTCTGTCAACAAACAAACAAACGAATGCTTATTTCATATGGCATTTGTTTCCGTTAAATAAGCATTAGAATAATGAGATAGCTTTGCGTAAGCGAGTGGGAACATGACAAAGGTATGCGTGAGTACAGAGAAGAGGATATTATTATACCCCATGGCTACCTGCTTTCAGCTGAAAAGGAGTTCGTTGGAATAGATAGTGTGAACAAAATATGGTAAAGTCCTCGTTAGCTGTTTAATGAGTATGGGCGTTTTAATGGATTTCAGCTAGATTTTGTAGGGACTTGTATTTCAATAAATTTGCACACTTTATCTTTTTCTTTAATTCACTGACAGTGACAGAAACATGTTCTTATTGATTAATCGATTCCTTTTATTTGAACACCCAATTTTATATTTTTCGTTTAAATCCTTATTATGTGAAACATAATTTTGATGCTATTATTTTTATTCTCTCCTGATCAAACAAAAAATGGTTTGCTGCATCCATTTTTTAATTGTTCAAATAAGTTAATTTTTCAATCGATTAAACGGAATTCCAGCTTTGAGATAAGAATGAAGCCCATCCTTTTCGTAAGTGTGAACATAAATTTATGAAAAGCTTAAGGAATACAGCTCGGCAAATCAAATTTTGATTACAGCCGCGTTTTGGAGAATGTCAATATCCATATTTGACAATACTCCAGGCTAAAGTTTGGGACCTTTTGGATAATTTAAAAGTTGTATAATAACATGGGTTATGATAACAAAGCGTGACACAATCAGCGGGTAATCTATGGGCTTTAAATGTCTTGTGTGAAAGCATTCCTGAATGGAAAGTTTTGATCTGCTTTTTGATCTGTAATTTTCAGGCTTACGTGGCCATGTATTGATATAATATAATTCTTTCTAATTTTTAAAATATTTTTTATAATAAATTTAAGATTTTGATATTTTGATATATATGATTTATAATATTTATTAAATATATTAATTCAATTTGTTTTCAAAATAGAATCTTTTAAAATAGAATATAGTACTTTCTATTTTTTAAAATATTTTTACAATAAATTTAAGATTTTGATAATTTTACTAATAGTTACCATTGCTTTATATTAATATATACGATTTATAATATTTATTATAAAAATATATATTAATTCAATTTTTTTCAAAATAGAATCTTTTAAGATAGAATAGTACTTTCTAATTTTTAAAATATTTTTAACAATAAATTTAAAATTTTGATAATTTTACTAATAGTTATATTGTTTTATATTAATATATATGATTTGCAATATTTATTATAAAAATATATATAATTGTTTTTTAACTTTTACAATATTTTTCACAAGATTTATTTTTATAGGAATTTAAAACTTTTTGTTAATTGTAACATAAATTTAAGATTTTTACATTTATTACTAATTATCATTTTTTTTATAATTTTACAATTTTTTTAATATATATAGGATATGCATATGAATAACAACATAACAAGAATTTTCATTTTTTTAAATACAACATTTGTTTTAGATAATTGACAAGCTTTCATTTTAGGATTAAATTGTTTTTAATTTTATATAATTATTTCTTTGTAAGTTTGAAATTGATATTTAAATGTGATTTTAGATAGATGAATTTGGGGATTGAATTAATTTTAATTTTATATAATTATTTCTTGCTAGGTTTGAAATTGATAGTTAAGTGTGGTTTTAAATAGATGCGAAAATTAAATTAATTTTAATTTTATATAATTATTTCCTAGGCTTGAAATTGATATTTAAATGTGTTTTTATATAAATGAATTTAAAATGTAAATGAAAAATAAAATAAATTTGTAAAGTAAAATGAATTAACTCAAACAAAATAATTTCAAATTGATGGATGTATTTATGATATTTTCACATATGAAATCAATAAATTAATTTATAGTCAACTTATTATAGTTAAATATTAAATTAAATGTTTACTAAAATTTTACAATTTGAGGAATCAACCAACAAAATAGTAATACAATTTTACAATTTAGAAAATCAATATATATAAAAAAATCATATTATGTAATATAATTATTCTTAAAAGACTTAGGTGGTGTAGTTGGTTGAGGGCCTTGGATTCGTCCCATGTAGGTTTCGAGATCAATTCTCTCCCTCAGATGAAATTGGTTAGGGTTATGTCAAGTGCAGTCTTAGCCCCCAGAGGACTAGTCTCACCTTAGCTCGCCTCAAAATGTAAATTTTATTTTTATAAATAATTTTTAATTGATCAATAAAATTTATTATATGCAATTGGATTTTACTTATTTAAAAAATTGAGTGCATACATAGTTTCTAAAATTTGTAAAGCTTCTAACATAATTATATTTTATAAGATAATATTTCATAGATTACTAATATATTAATTTTTGTTTAGGTACTTTAATAATATGTCTTTAAGAAAGAAGAAACAAGCTACTATTGGAGAAATGTATAAGTGGATTAGAGAGAAGGTTTCTAAACTTCTAGAAATTCAATGTTACATGAACAGTCTCATAATAATCATATGAAAGAAACATTTAAAGAAATATTGTGAAGATGCATATCAAGTTGGTGAAGGGGTTAGTATTAGTGATGAAGTTGGGGAGGGGTCAAATATCAATCAAGGGAAGAAAAAATTTCTAATGAGAAAATTTTGAATGGAATGGTTAGAAAATTTTGTTTGGTTAAATTATTTTTCAGCATGATGGTAAGATAGTTATGAAATGTAATTATTGTGAGAAGTATAAGATGTCAAGCCCATGGGGTATAGGTGATGGGTGTAGCAATTTACAATTTGATGCTCTTGTCACTCATGAAAAATCAATAATACATAAAGATGCTCAAGCAAGATGGATTAATGTAACAAAGAGAAAGATATTTAATCTATTCTAGGTCGTATTTTAGAGATGAAAAATGTTAATAAGGAAAGAGTAATCACTACAATGAAAACAACTTATTTTGTTTGTTAAGAGGACTTATCTTTAGCTAAGTATGAGAAAATATGTGAATGCCAAAGTCTCAAGAATACTTTGCATACACAAATCGTAAGGGTGCAAATGATTTTCTTTTTTGTATATTTTGGTTTACAACAACACGTTGTTGTTTATGCAAGATATTTAACTTCAGAGGGTTATAGGGAACCTGTTTCTATGTTTATGAAGATAATGAATGTGCCAAATGGAAAAGGGAAAACTATGTATGATACCATCAATCAGTTGATAAATGATAGAGGGATTTCATTAACAAAACTAATAGTTGTCTCAACAAATGGAGTTTCTGCAATGTTTGGGTGTGAAAATGGATTTGTTTCTCTTTTGAAAAAAAATATTCCAAATCTTATTTCAGTGGCATTGCATAGCTCATCTTGAATAATTGGTAGCAATAAATGCTTCTAAAAAGATACCTGAGTTAATATTTGTTGAAAAAACAACAAAAAAGTGCATTCATGGGTCCAAAATTCACCAAAAAGAAATAATGGGTTGAATGATTTACTTAGAGTTATGAAAATTGATGTTCTAAATGTTTTGCAAATCCACACAATCAAATGGTCATCTAGAGTAGAAGTCATAATAAGTCTTGTGACACTTATGCCAGCTATCTTAACTTTGTGGAAAAACATGATAAGAAGTGTTCATCATTGTATGAAAAGACAAGGATTAATTCTATTATGTTATGTTTGCACATGCTTGCTTATGTTTTAGGTGAACTAGATAAATTGAATAAAGTTTTTTAAGAAGAAAATGTAGACATCATAGTTATTGGTTTAGCTCTTTGATGAAGCAATAGGAAATTTATATTGATGGTTTTTGAGAAAAGGTACATTTGCAGAAGTCATGTAGGAAAGAAATGGGATCTTATCAAACTACCAATTCTAGCAACAATAAAAGGGTATGTGCAGGATCATGATGGGCCAAAAAGTGGCAATATGATGGGTATGTGGCTGGCAACTTTTTTTTTACCCAAAATTGATGAAATGAAAAGGGTTTTAAATGAGATTCTCAACTTTCCATCAATATAAATTATGCTTTACTTTGAATTTAATAAATAATTATTATTCATTTTCTATTTGAATTACTTACTAAAGTCCCCGATTGATAGGCTAATTGAAAACATCTATAGCTTTAAAAAGATCACATTTTTGAATCTAAAACATGCTCACATTCTATGCTTCGCATAATATAGGATTAAAAAAAGAAATTGAATTTATGGAGCTTTGACCAAGTTAAGGTGGTTAGACATATGAGTTTTTATATTTTTAAAAGTTGTAATAAAAAATTCATAATTAATTATTTACTTAAAAAATTATAAGAAAATATGCATCACATCGAGACATGAGTCCTCTACTTGTATCTAAAATATTATAAAAAATATGATCATTTTATTGTGGTTAGGATGGTTAGACATACACCTACTTATTTCTTCCTTGAAATTTAAATACTACTGCATTGAAATTTTAGATTTTCACCAAACAGATTTTTTTTTTTTTAAAATAAACCTATTAGTTTAGAAACTACATTAAATTTTCTAAAAATTCTATTCTTACATATTTTTGAAATAATATAGATGAATTATTCAAATTTTTACGTCAATTTGCCTAACTCTAATTTTTTAAATTTTTTTGCCACTTAAGGACCTATTTTTTCCTTGATGATCCTGCACATATCCAAAACAACTCAACACATTCCAATATTTTAAATTTAAGTTGCACATTCAAATTCTCACATCATGGAGTTTTAGTCATCAATTTCATTTTACAAATAAATGTCACAGGCAAATTGGAATCTATCAAATTCATCTATTGAATTCTTTGGCAACAAATCCACTAATTAACTACACTATTTGTAGCTATTACTCAACCAAAAACTTCAACATATTATTTTATCACCCATGTACACAGTGCTCTATATTTTTCCCAATTTCAAACTTGCATACTTTCAACACATGCCTTCCACCATTTGCTAGACAACCCTTTCACAAAAATAATTTCTGATTTTTATATGGTTTGATCACCCAAAAAGAAAATAAATAGTCTCTATATTCCAACAGACACCTCTAGGAAGATTTTATTTTTTTGAAACATAAATTGTATTTATTATCTCCAAATTGTTACATCCCAACCAAAGCACATGTTATGCTCAGAATTTGCACTCCACATTGGCATTATTGGAATAAGGTGAACCGCCACATCTAGAGGTAGTAAATTGTTGGAAAGAAAATAATTTTATTGCTAGGTAAAAGCAAGAAGTTGGGTACATGAAGAGGGGAAATTTCAGGCAAAATAAAAAGTTTTGCAAGAAATGCATACGCGTTTTCAAAAAAACACGTACACATTACAGATCGGGTACCTGAGCCTAAATCCGAATGCATACGTGTTTAGCTTCAGGTACGCATTATGAAACACGTACGCGTTCAACTTTGGGTATGCAAATTGAAACATGTACGTGTTTCATAATGTGTATGTGTTTTGTGAATGTATTTTTTTTAATAAGCGATTGCATTTCATTTCTCACCATTTTAGTCTACGCTAGAGAAGAGCAAAGGAGATCACATACCCGTTTGAAAGGCCTTGATTGAAGAAAAATTTGACTACCACCTCCTCCCATTGACACAACCGACCTCATCGACCTCCAGGTTGGTTGAATTCTTCCTTTTTTGCTTTATATCTTCCTTTTTTGTTTTGTAATTAGTATTCAGTTTTTGTTTGTTTAGTGTGTTTTAGTTCAATGCTTTATCATTTTTAATTACATTTAAAAAACCAAAAATGTTAACGAAATAAAGAAATTTAAAAATTTGTAAATTGAAAACTATAAAAACTAAACCTAAATTGGACACATTTAACTTAGAAATAAAAACCCTAAAAACCCTCCCTAAAAACTAATTTACGTAGGTTAATCCTTGGACCTAAACCCTAAAACATAAACCTAAAACCCTATTTACCCTAATTTATGTAAACCTAAAATGGGCTATTTACCCTAAAACATAAACCTAAAACCCTAAATTAGGGCTCCTCAAGGAGTTTAGATTACATTTTATATTTGACATAACCTTCTTTGTATGATTTTCACTCTCACTCATGGTTCTTAGTTTATTTAGGGTGGAAGTGATGAAAAGTTCAATATTAGGGGCATCTGATATAATAGAAGAGGTAAAATAAGGATGTGTAGTAAGATTTGATGACATAACATGTAGGGAGGGATCACAAATTATAGCCCATAGGTTAGGTACACTTTGGTATGTCGTTGGTGATCCACACAACTACCAATGAAATTCATAATTGACTAATAAAGGAGGTACAAACAATCGATGCATAGATCTATATATTAACCAACAAATTGATTTAATTATAATATGTTCACATAATATAAATTTGATAGCTAATTTTATCTCAGAAAACTTCATGATTGTATAATTTAACTTGAGAAAGTGTACCAATGAAATAAAATAATGTACCTCATGTGAAACTATGTGCTTGATTTAATAAGTTCATATATCATGATGCTAGTTGATATAAGCATGTAATCACTCTATATCAATGTTGTTAGCTTATATAGTGTATGATGTATTCTCTTAAAAAAACATAGAAATGCAAGTCATACTTGTTAATCTAGACTATGTGCAATATGGATAGAGCTAGACACATAAATGCTATTAAATCAAATAAATATTAAAATGTGAAGCATGGATGATTTCTACCCATTTCTTTTATTTGGATGAGATCCTTTGTGAATTATGTAAGGATGCATTATGATCATATTTAAGCCTTAATTTATAGGATGTTATTCATAAGATCTATAGGTTGTGTGTAATCTAATTCCCATTTCAACTCTCATGTGTAGTGGCATTGTTCTAGATTAGGAAAACTAAGTGTTGTACTTTCTCTAAGCTAGTGTATGAAAGCTAACTTGTAGCATGAACATTTCAATGTGGAAAATTCAAATTACTTTTTTGAAAAACTTGATAGATGATTCATAAATGAAAGCCAATTCTATAACCAAAGGTTTATTTTCTAAGATTATTTATTTATTGAATTGATCAATTGATTCCTCGCTTAGTGGTACTTAGGTTCTTTTTTGAAAACCCATGCACGCCTAGAATTTATATAAATATTCAAAAGAAGAGTCTATGCCATAGAAAAGTTTCAAAAAATATATGATTAGAAAAAAAATTGGGTCTAAATCACTTTAGATCCCCTCTT
Organism: Sequoia sempervirens; assembly: GCA_007258455.2. Lineage (NCBI taxonomy): Eukaryota > Viridiplantae > Streptophyta > Pinopsida > Cupressales > Cupressaceae > Sequoia > Sequoia sempervirens. The sequence goes on along the minus strand of VDFB02118328.1, from coordinate 20,299 downwards.
CCTTTTTAAATCACCCAAGAGTGCTTAGAGGTCCAAATAGGTTCAAAATCCATCATAAGTCAACAACTTACTTATAATTGAAATCTAAAATTCCTAATTGTTGATATATTGAAGCTATTCCTAGAATGTCACATATTTTATTCAAAGCACTAAGTTTAGGTGGTAGGGTTTCTCATTTACTTGTAAAAATTTATTCATGTGTCTTCTATATGTTTTCATGTCATCAAGTCTCTAAATCTAAACCCTAAACCCTAATTCGACATTCATTTTGTTGTAGGACCTTAAACTAAAATTTGGTTGCCTTAGGCAACTCCACCAAATTTTATTCCCTTAAGCCATCCTATCACCCTAAATCGTAAATCGATGTCTTAAGGGGTCCTAATATGACATTTCTTAAGGGGCTAAAAGAAGTTCTCAAAATTTGGTGAATAGAGCTCAAGCTCATCTTTGTTTATTTTGTACATTGCAATTAGGTCACTAGCATATATCTATGTGTCACTTTGAATGTATTCTATTAATTTTTCATTCTTATCTTTAGTATTCTTTGAAAACAATGAATGAGATTATAAATTTTAATGTTAGTGTTAAACTTATAATTTCTTCTTAATTACTTTTTCCCACTATAGAGATCTTGTGTCTCTTATCATGAAATATGAAAATTTAGATAAATCAATTTATGTCCTCGGATTTAATTAAATTTTATGTCATACTTGATTAATACATCTATTCATTTTGTTGTAGGACCTTAAAATGAAATTTGGTTGCCTTAGGAAACTCCACCAAATTTTATTCCCTTAAGCCATGGACCATTTTTTCCTAGGACCTTACTACACATAGATCCCCTTAAGCCATCCTATCACCCTAAATCGTAAATCAATGTCTTAAGGGGGAATTTGACATTTCTTAAGGGGATCAATTTAGTGAATAGAGGTTGGTCACTCATCTTTTTTTATATTTTGTACATTGCAATTAGGTCACTAGCATATATCTATGTGTCCCTTTCAATGTCTTCTATTAATTTTTCATTCTTATCTTTAGTATTATTTGAAAATAATGAATGAGATTAAATAAATTTTAATAAAACTCCATAATTTCATTTCTACCCTTCATATTAACAACCCCACACTCGACTCAATTTAACATGTGTACGTGTTATGAATTTTTAATGTTATGGATTTTATAATGTTATAAATCGAATGGTCTTCAAATAAAATATATTTTGAATTTGTGCATGTTCAATGTGATTTTTAAATAACTTTCAAATGGTGGGACGCGCACCTAAGACATCATCAACATTTATGCATGGGAAATCTCAGGTGTGTGATCATGAGGTCATATCATTCGAGGTTGCAAACTTTACTTTAAATCTCCTATACAATTTTTATGGACCTTTTAAATATATATATATATATATATATATTGGAAGTTTTCACATATTGTTTGCTTTATATGAATATGTAGCATATAGTAGATCAAGCATTTGCATCTTCTCAAGTGAGAGTTATGCTACCCATTGAAGAAAATGTGCCAGTTACAAATTCACATGATCATATGGTAATTTATGCATACTAGAAATCATTTTTACTATATTTACTAGATATCTAATTAAATTTATTTTTATCTAAAGGTTTATATTTTCAAGTTTAAATACGTTTAATTATATCAAAATTTCTAAATAAATTTAAATCTAATTTCAAGTTTCTTGTACTCTTTTATAGCATGATGCAGATACATCTAGTCGACATGGAACAAAGAGGAGACTTGATTTGACCAATCAACCTGAAAGTTAGATGGTTTTATATTTTATAGACTATAGATCCCTAGTTTTATTTAAACATATGTGTTGGACTTGACATATAAATTTTATGGACTATCTATCTCTAGTTTTACTTTGAACATGTTATTATCATATTTGTGTTTATTTATATCAGTTGACTTTAATACGATGATTATAGATGCAGTCAATTATGATATCATGTTATGTTCATTTTCATGATTATATGCACTCATACATATCTATATTTATATTTTATCTAATTTTCAAGTATTACATGCACGATATAAATTCTTATCTAGAATACAATTTAATATATATAATTTATCACATGGTTAGGTGACAAATTAAAACATTCCTTAAATAGTTTAGATCATATTCATAAAAAATTAAGGGCAGGTAATTTTAACTATTTTCCAATTAGATAGCAAATATTTGAATCAATAAACAAAAAACTATCTCATTGTATGTATAAAATGTATAATCTATACAATTGAATAATTATTTAAAATGTGGTAAATATGAAACATGAAATGTATAATCTATAAAATTGGTACAAGATATTTTAGAAGTGACATCGAACAAACATATATAATGTATATCAAGATGTTTATTACAACTATATAATATGATGAAACATATATGTGCATGCAGATACACTTAAAACTTATCAACTTTTAGGTGAAGACCAAAAAATGATATTTACATAGTCTCTCGGTAAAATAATTTTTCAATTCAACAATCACTTCGTAGACCGACTTGATGAGAACTTGGAAATTTAATTAATGTAAGTAACTAAAATTTTTATGAGTCATTTAAGAAAAAAATTCATGCGAGAAAATAACACTATATAGTAAATTCCATACAAAGTCTAAAGATGTTTGCCATAGGATGGATTAAGGGGACCTAAGAGGATATATAGCTTAAGGGGGGTCTTAAGAGAATTCCTTAAGGGGAGTTAAGAGGATGGTTTAAGAGGATGCATCTCATGAACCCTAGGATATGGCTTAACAGGTCTTGAGAGGATGGCTTAAGGGGAATTATGAGAGTCCTTTAAAAGGATGGCTTAAGGGGATGTAAGAGGGTGGATTAAGGGGAGTTGATAGAATGGATTAAAGGGATGTAAGATAGTGGATTAAGGGGATGCAAGAGGGTGGAATAAGGGGAGTTGATAAAATGACTTAATGGGATGTAAGAGAGAGGATTAAGCGGATGCATGAGGGTGGATTAAGGGGAGTTGATAGAATGACTTGAAGGGATGTAAGAGGGTGCATTAAGGGGAGTTGATAGAATGGATTAAAGGGATGTAAGATAGTGGATTAAGGGGATGCATGTCATGAACCTTACGATATGACTTAACAAGCCCTAAGAGGATGGCATAAGGGGAATTATGAGAGTGACTTAAGGGATGCAAGATTATGTATTATGGGGATGTAAGAGGATATGACTTAAGGGTCCTTTAAGAGGATGGCTTAAGGGGATACAAGAGGGTGGATTAAGGGGAGTTGAGAGAATGGATTTATACTATCAATTAAATGTATCTAGAACTATATATAGTTACCTATCTCTAGATTTGAATTCCATTGTAATATATGTGCATATCCTCTCCGTTTTGTAAAGCATCAAATTTTGGGAGACCTGAAACAAAAAATGATATAAAACTTTAATTAGGAAATGATTAAATACAAATATATATATCAATTAAATATATAAAAAACTAGAAATACTTACAAATATTTATTTACTCTATTGTACCATCTACTTCCTCTCTTTTTTAATGCATCTATGATTGTGTTGTGATCATCCTATTACCAATTTTTTGTGACAGCTCAATTGGTGGAGTTGGATTAAACATTGTTATATCCTAAAGTGAAATTACAGTTATTTTTGCATTATGCTTAAGTGTTGTTTGCACCTCGTTCATTATTTTTAAAGTGACAGTTGTGCATTAAAATGAGGAAACAAAATTTTAGAAGTTGCTATTCGATGTTTTACAATCAAATGGAGTACAAAATTGAGCATACAGTAATAAAGCATTTTAGATTGCTTTCATTTATTTCATAAAGTGATTCATATTTACATAGCTTCATTTGGTTGCAAGAATTCAAATGATAATACAACATTGCATTGAGATGCATTTTCTTTTCGAAATGAAAAGCATAAGATTGAAATCAAATATCCACACAAGTCGTGGATGTGACTGTCACAGTGCATCACTAGTAGCACACTACACTATGGAAGATGCAAAAGAAGAAATCACATAAGTAACAACATAATCATCATTGCTTGATTGGTTGATGGTCGATATTGGAGTGGTACACCTTTGTCTTCTCGAGCTTCGTTGACCTATATGAGGGAAAAGAGGGATGTTAGAGGCTCTGACTATGAAGATACCTATATGAACCATCAACAATAATGCAACCTGCTACTAATCATACACTAGAACAATCAAGAAAAGAATAGAAGCATGAGCTGAAAGAGAAACATCAACATGATCATGATATATTGTTTTTTATGCTAACTTTCTTTTTTTCTTTGTGTAGGTATAGGGAAAGTAACGAAGCTGATTATCATTTGAAGACCAAGCATGTGGAGAAAAATGGGCTCCCACAAGGGTAGAGCTCGACATGTTGCCCCTATTCATTACAAGTGGGCTGAGATAGGAATTGCATCATCATATTCATCAAAAAAGAAATGATATACAACTAAAAGAGTAAAGCATAGTTATCTATCAATCTATTAAACCAACTGCGCATTCATAACAATTAGGTAAATGCTTTTTGAAAGCTACAGGTGAATAGTGAGTTTAATCTGCTCAATCATTTGACTGAGTACACTCATCTCAAGCATTGTTGTATGGTTTATGTTCTTTTGCCACAATATTTTTTGTTCATCATGTTCATAATGTCATAAAAAGATCAACAGTGTTCTTTCTCCCAATCAAGAATAGTGAACAGGCATACATAGTGCCTCAATGGAGATAATTGTTTCAATTTTCATCTTAGAAGAGAGAAGATTCATGCAACAGTTTATTAAATGGAGGATAAAAATGCATGAAGAGTGCCAGACATAATCAGTTCAGTCATTCATTGAGTGGTGAAGCAATCAACTTGTTTGTAGGTACAGAGTACAGTGTTCAAGTGAGTTTGATGTAATATTTTGGCTGACAGTGAAATGAAATACTCCAAGGTATACCATTTTTAGAGTTTTGTTTCTCCATTTGTCATGTATTTCAAATGGTGATACAATAGGTGAAGTCATTTCAGAATAATCAGGGGATGGCAAAGCATAAGAGAAAGTGCTTCTGAAGTGTTAGCTGGCTGTGAGAGGAAATGCAGTCCATGGAGCTGCAGTATTTTAAATCAAAATCTTTGCATAGATTCAAAACATAATTAGGATTCCAACTGGTCTAAAGTCTCAATCAAAAGCATTCTGTGTGTAAGGAATAAAAATCATCGAGATGGTGTATGAAAATAAAACAAGGATACATTTCTAGAATCTCTTATGCTCGAATGAGGGTTTTCAATAGTAATGAAAAAGAAACACATGGGAATTTTCTATAAAAGAAGATGAGTTGGAATTTAGATGAAGATACATTAAGAAGCACATGTTCTTTACAAATTAAAAATACCCACATATTGAAAATTGAAAATTTGAATGCCAAAAGGAACCCAAAATTTTTACAGTTATCGAAATATACACAATTCTTCATATCACAAGTGAACTCATATGGTGGAGTTTAAATGGATAAAGAAATACAGCAGGAGTAAAAATCATCATGGGTCAAGCTAGTTCTACATGAATGTCAAGACACATAGATTTAGTTTAATTTCCAGAATACCCATGAGAGGGTTTGAACTAAAATGCATGTTTCTCCTATACCCACGTTGTGTTTCTATAGGAATAACAAAATGCAGAATGTTTTCTTCAAAGTAGCGAACACCCACATGAGGGTTTATTTCAAAATGCTAAATACATACTATTTTCTCTTGGGCCGAGCCTAGGAATTTACAAAGAAACCCATTGTGTGCAAGAGTAGCTACGGCCTGGAGGGAGCTTTTTGCTCTTAGAAAAGCCTATCATTCTACAGAAGGAGATAAGCCATTATAGTTTTCAATCAGATCCAAAATTTCCAAGTGAAAAGCAATAGAGATGCATGAACATGGCTACAAGTTATAGGCAAAAGAAAAGATTTCTTAAGCTTTCTGAAGAAAGAAATGAATGACTAGAATAGAACTTACTAGTTCATGCTTGTAGAGGATCACATATAGCCATAGCTAGAGCTTTATAAAGTTTCAAAAAGCAAAGCAAAACCAAGACACGAGCTCTCATGCACGACGGCTAGTGGGTGCAAAGAGCACATAAATAACAAAATCACAAGCACAAAAGATTATAAAAGTGTCAGAGACCAAGTATGTGAAGGCCGCGGCCTTAATGGCCATTCTTGCTTTTTGAATGAAGTGAAAAAGCCACAATATATTAGAAATCAAGCTTACCAGTGAAGGATTCGACCATCTAAGGATAAGAGTGAAGATTCTCAAGCATGCGAGCTACAGACTGAGCTCAATCATGGTAGTGCTATCCTTTCATGCAGAGACCAGGGTCTTCAAAAATGATGATTGCAAAAATGAATTGATTTTTAGGGTTTGACTTCCTTTTGTTCCTTTCCCTAATTCGAGTTGGGTCATACATTATAATTTCCTTTGAATGTTCATTTTTGACAATAGCATGTGGAGAAATTCGAATTTAGGGTTGTTTTGCATTGTGAATTAAGATTCTGAAGCTTAATACTTTTGGTGGCTGAATTCTCATATGCCTAGGTTGACTTTGTTAAGTCCTTAGGGCTGGTGTTTCTATATTAACATTTATACCTTTGCCTTAGTGGGAATATAGGATGATAATACCTTAGGCTTATTTTAATTGATTTTGAAGGAAGTCAATTAAAATATGAATGGTAAATATCTTATGACCTAAGGGTGAAACATTTGACACTTAGGGTTTTTGTTTACAATTGATTTTAGAGAAATCAATTAAAGATATCGATAAGAGAGAGTGATATGCCTTGATCATTTTATGATTTTCTTTTTTAAGAAAAATCAAGCATTGTATTGGTGGAATAAGGATGTATTTCTTTTTTGCAAAAGATTTAGCAATCTTTAATTACAAAAAATAGACAAATTGTAAAAAAGTCTGCAAATCTTGTAAAGTAGAAGCATAAAGCAATACTTTATAAATTGTTTTATGTTTTCTTGCTATTTTTTGCAGATTGGTGTTGATTTTCCTCTTGGTCGAATTTGAGATTCATCTTGAAGAGATAAGGTGCTTTATTTGCTTTTAAAGCAGATTTAGACTATTTTTAGAGGCTTTTCAGTATGATCATGGAAGGAGAGATGTTTTTTCTACTTTTATGTAGTCTTTTGGGACAATTTTGAGGCTTTTTTCTTTGAGCTTCTTTGTGAGCTCGGATTTGGTTTCTAGGAGTTATATTTTGAGGAAGCTTAGTGTTGTGGGGGGTCTTCTCAGTTTAGATTTTATTTTCTTGCTCTAAACACTTTGGAGCTTGTAAACTTTTGTATTCAGGTTTTGAGAGTTTCACTCCTTCATCTAATTAAAAGCAACATTCCTATCTCCAATTTCTGACTCAACTTGCAGTTTTAGTATGATGTTTATATTGTGATTCTATTTATAGATCCTCTTTATGTCCTATTATTGTAGATTATCGATGCAGAAAGTTCATTGTTGCAGGTTTCATGCCGTGTTTACATCTAAACCTTCATGCAAATCAATTTTGCATTGGTGTTCATGAGAGATTGTGAATTGATTGTTGTTTTTCTGAAGATTGTTTTGTGAGAGAAATATCAAAATCATTATTAAGTTTTGTGGACCATTTTAGGTCATAGGTTTTTACTTTCAAGTTATCCTTCTGTCCCTTTTCTAAGAAATATTTAGAATAAAATCCATCATTTAGAGAACTAGCTCACTTTGGAGATTCCTTCTTCATTCAGATCACCCACATCCGAAGAAGGTTTCCATGTGTCATTAGATTGTTGAATCTTGTGTTCAGTAGGGTGCAAATCTAAGTGATAATAGGTTTTGGCATGCCTAGTGGGACCTTCACGGTCATATCAGACAAATTTCATAGTTTTTAATTTGCTGTTTGGTGTATGCAATAGATTTTTCTAGCCTTTGGATGCTCATTTCAATATACCTAGTGACTTTGATCCTGATTTTTGCATGCTATTGCATCTTGCGCATGAGAAAGATACAAACAAGATCAAGTACTACACCTTTCGAGTATCAAGAGTTTTCCCCACGATGAAGAAGAGGCAGAACAACAAGGAGGCTTTTTGAGATGCTTGCAAGATCGAAGTCAACACCTGCTATTTTTAGTTCCTTTGTTTTGTCACTTGGAGTACCGGTTCCAATTTCACAAGTACAACCAATGGCAGCACCAAGGCAACACTCGTTCATGCCTTTCAATGGAGGTACTCCATTAAACATCATTTAGCATGATGACATCCCAGTTGCAACTCTTAGAGGTCTGTCATACCTCACTGGGGAGGACCTCACTACACCGGTTGAGCACATCTGTGACGTAGCCACATTATGCTCGATTCACAATATCACGCAGGAGAATGTCGTTTAAAGACTGTTGGCTATGTCACTCAAAGGAAAGGTGTTACAATGGTTTAGAGGTCTTGCAGCCAATTCAATAGCGACATGGGATGCACTAGGTAATGGTTTATATCAACATTTTGCTAATAAATCTGATAACCTATCTTTGTTAGAGCAACTCAAGACCATTCAGAGGGTGCCACATGAGCACTTGGCTAATTTCAATTAACGATTCTAGAGAACCTGGGACATGATTCCTACAATGGTAAAACCTTTACTAGCACACACTTTTTTGTTTTACTTAAAAGCTTTGAATAGTAAAATTGTAGTCTTGACTCAGTCTGTGGGTGGGCTTACACTCCCTAATGCCTATGACATAGCCATTAGAGTTGAGAACTATTTCATCCAAGCTAGAGACATAGTTCCTAGACCTCCTATGACTTTGTTTTCAGAAATACAGCCACCTACCCCTGTTGCTATACCCCCCTTAGCTACTATTCCACCTGTTCCAACAATAGGCTATCATAACACAACACAAGAAGTTGCTGCCCTAGCCCCAAATCAAGAGATGCAAGAGATTAAAAGCATATTAAAGACCTTCAGAAATGATCTTGTGACCATTAAAAAATAGGTTGGCCAAGAACATAAGCCTTATCAAGGCCCTTATCAGCAAAACTAGCAAAATAGATCTGCCTTTCAAAATGATTACCAAGCCCAAAGAAGGAATTTTAACCTTAGGCCATTCCAGCCATACAATCCAAATGCAGCCAGTTCGTCAAAGGAACTCATGCCCCAAAATAATGTTTCCCAAGATTTTGATTGGTGTTATCCATGCAATCAGCCCCATAACCAATCAACATGCGCTAATGGAATGATAAATCAGGCTTTAATGGTTTAGAATAACTATGCTCATTCAGAAAATATTGCAGATCAGAATCAAGAACAACAAGATAACATGGAGGTTGCCTTGCTGAACTGGAAGAGCTCTGAATTCTATGGCATGAATGGGAAAGATCAGTAAAATTATCTTATTTCAGCTAATACCAGGTCAAAAAAGAGAGCTATGGATCTAGGACAACAAGCTAGAAATTCACAGCAGTAGCCTAAAAATAGTAAGCAACCCATTCCATCAAATGTTAACGCTACAACACAACCTAAGGTGCAGATTCTGCAAAAAGGCCAAGAGATTCCTAGCAAGGAGCACTCAAGAACACATTCACAGCCTTTGCAGAGGCAAAATGATGTTGTCACAAAAAACTAGCAAAAGGTAAATTCTTCATCATTTAATATCATTGAGCACCTCAAGAAAACCACTGTCAGTATGTCGGTATTCGATGCTTTACACCTTCCAGGGAAGAAAGGTTTACTGCAGAGTGCTTTAGTTGAGTTGTCTATTTTTGACAACGCTAATCAAGGAGTTACAAAGGTCGTTTTGGCTAACGATTTGGAGGATAAAAATGAGAAAAAAACCAAAGAGGTAAAGCCTCCCCCATTCTATTTAAGTCTAATCATTGGCGATAAAATTGTTCATAATTGTATGGTTGATTTTGGTGCCAGTAGTTCGGTCATGCCTAAGAGTTTAGTTGATAAGTTAGGTCTTGTTTATGAGCCTAATCCTTAGAAAGGCGTAGTGCAATTATATGGGTCTGCTAGTATTATCAAAAATATAGTTCTTACTTTGCACACATCCCCAAGTTTTTCTATTCATCAGGATATACATGTCATTGATTTATCGCCGCACTTTGCCATTTGTCTCTCAAGGGATTTTATAGCCAAGTTGGATGGGTTTTTATCTTCTGATTGGTGTCACTTTTTTTTTAGAACAAGGTATGGTAAGAAAGTGACCATAAAGTCCGAGCCTCTTGCCAAAGACCATATCGAACCATATTCACCAAATCCTATAAATGCTAACCTCTCTGCCACCCCTGGATTGGAGGAGCAAACCATGACTTTAGACTGTAGCACCCATGTAGACAACATTAGTCTAGATGAATGGGCAGCCGAAAATCATGAGCTTGATCCTTTTCAGCACACAGATGAGATAGGACTAGGAGTCTATATGATTTGAGAACCTGATTGTGATATGCCTAATCTTTGTAAAGAGGAAGAAAAATCTACAGAAATAGGAAATGAGCTTTGGAAGCTTTATTTCGATGGTTCAAGAAGTAGTATTGGTGCTGGAGGTGGGGCTATGTTGATATAACCTGAAGGAGGTAAATACTATTCAGCCTTCAGATTTTCTTTCAACTGTTCAAATAACACAGTTGAGTATGAAGCATTGGTGCATGGCATCAAATGGGCCCGCAAACGAGGTATTAAATGCTTGCAAGTTTATGGTGATTCAGAACTAATTGTACATTAGATCAGAAATTTAAATGCTACTAAGAATGATTTGCTTAAGAAATATAAGCATCGTGTATGGCATTTGATGGAAGATTTTGATGCTTTTAATATCATTTTGGTTCCTCATAATCAAAATAAACATGTTGATAGGCTCGCTGCCATAGGAGCCCAGTTTGATATTCCCAATGAGATTCATAAAGTAGAGGCATGCCAATATGTAAAAATAGTGGTCAAACCTTCCGTACTTGGCAATAATGTGAGCTGGCAGGTTTTTGACAATGATGAGCAAATTCTAAATTTCTTGATTGTTGAAGTTGAGTTTGTAGGTGGAAACCAGCAAAAAAGGCAGCAACAATATGATGACCAAATTGTGCAATTGAAGACCAACAAGCTGCCAAAAGGATTGGTGACCTTGGAATCTATGTTTAATTTAGATGACCAAGTGCATAAGGACAAGTGCAACTTGACTGTTAAAGAACATTATGCACCCATTGAAATCTTCAAAGGAAAGCTTCTCAAGTTGGGAAATGTATTTAATGAAGAGGAACACCAAGCATTTATTCTATTATGCCAAAAATTTAATGATGTTTTCACTTGGGAGTATAAGGATTTGAGAGGTTTTAACCTCGAACTAGCCCAACATACCATTGAACTAGAACCAGATGCAAAACCAGTAAGGCAGAAACATAGACCTCTTAACCCCAAATTAGAACACCTTATGAAGGTTGAACTTAAAAAACTGGTTGAGAGTGGTATTATTTTTCCTATTAAGCATACTTCTTGGGTGTCAAATTTAGTGCTAGTTATGAAGAAGAGTGACGAAATCTGATTATGTGTCAATTTTTGAGATTTAAATAAGGCATCATTGAAAGATCATTACCCACTCCCTTCCATGGAGAAAATTCTATAGGTAGTTTCTAGTTCTAACAGATTTTCTTTGCTAGATGGTTACTCACGGTTACAACCAGATTCTGGTGAAGCAAGAAGATCAATTCAATACAACATTTACAACCAAGTGGGGCACGATGGCCTACAAGAAGATGCCTTTCAGCTTATCCAATGTTGGAGCAACTTTTCAGTGAGCAATGGATATGGCCTTTCATGGCCTTATGAACAAAATCATCTTGGTATATTTAGATGACATTACTATTTTTTCCAGAAATGCTAATGAACATCTTGAACATTTGGAGTAGACTTAATTCAGAGATGCAAAGAGTTCAGAGTGTCTCTCAATCTGAAGAAGTGTATATTTTTAGTGCACAAAGGAAAACTGCTTGGACACATTGTTTCAAAGCAAGGTATTTCTATAGACCCTGAAAGAGTCTCTGCAATTCTTGATTTTTCATTACTATCTCACAAGAAAGGCTTGCAAATATTTCTTGGAAGAATAAATTTTGTGAGGAGGTTCATACCGAATATTGCAACTTTGCTGCAACCTCTCACTTTGATGCTCAAAAAGAATATGCCATTCAGTTGGACCATGGAAGGAAAGAGGAGATTTGAGCATATTAAGGAGGCTCTTGCAGCTACTCCTACTCTCATCAATCCAAACTTTGACAAGGACTTCATCCTATATGCCTTTAGAGGAGCAGATACAGTTTCAGCTATGTTATGCCAGCAAAATGATGAAGGCTTGGAGTAGCCTATAACATTTTTTAGCCAAGTATTACAAGATTATGAGGTAAAATATTCTTTTGTCGAGAAGCATGTTTTTTCTATTGTGAGAAGTTTAAAAAAATTCAAGCATATGCTGTCCAAAAACAAGATTCATTTGCTGGTAGCTCATTCAACTGTTAAGGAGTTCTTAACAAAGATATAAATGATAAGTGTGTTGGTTGGATTACCAAAGTAATGGAGTTTGATGTCAATATAAAGGTAACCAAGCTCGTTAGAGGCAAGGGTTTGTGTGAACAGATTGTTGGAAATGAAGACAACAACTTAACAAAAGCTAAAAGTGTGGATACAGTGCTAAATAATGATGTTGCAGGTGTTGTACCAGTTTTTCCTACTACTTGGTTGCAACAAATGATGCATTATTTGCAAACTGGTGAGTGCCCCAAAGGATTAGACAGAGCAAAAAGAAGGTATTACATATTACAAGCCATCCCTTATGTAATCATTGACGACATTCTTTATAGGAGAGATTTCCAAGGTGTTTTACTGAGATGTATTCAACCTGATCAAGTTAACAAGCTTTTAGTAGAGTTTCATGATGGACCTTTAGGAGGTCACTTTTCTGCAAGAACAACAACCCTAAAAATTATGCAAGCTGGTTATTATTGGCTAGATCTATTCAAAGAGGCTATTGCTTGGGTCAGAAAGTGTGAGAAATGTGCTTTATTTTCTAGAAAATAGAGGCTTGCACGGCTGCCCCTGCATTCGATTTAGGTAGAAAAACCCTTCGCCAAGAGGGGCTTAGATTTTATTGGTCTTAACAATCCCCCTTCAAGCGCAGGTCATAAGTGGATTCTCACTGCCACAAATTATTTTACAAAATGGACCGAAGCTATTGCTTTTAAAGAAGCAAATGAGACTTTAGTTCTTAATTTTTATCAAAATCTCATGTCGAGATTTGGTGTTCCAGATTCAATCATTTTTGACAATGGTTCAAATTTTATTGGTTTGAGGATTTCTGAATGGTCAGTTAGAAATGACATTTATTTGAACATGTCTTCTAATTATTATCTACAGGGTAATGGATAGGCAGAATCTACAAATAAGAATTTGATTCAAATAATCAAGAAGACTATTGGGGATAATCAGTGGACATGGCATGAAAAGCTGAGGTTAGCTCTTTGGGAAGACAAAATAACTCCTAAAAGGGCCACTGGTTGTTCACCTTTTGTTCTAACTTATGGAAAAGAAGCTAAGTTACCTATTTGTATTGAGTTGCCAACTTTAAGTTATGTTAAGGAGCTGGAATTGCTAAATGAACAACCTCTCGAAGTGAGATTTGCACAGCTAGTAGAGCTTGAAGAAACCAAAAAATAAGCTCTAAGGCAGCTGGAGATACATCAAGCTCAAATGAAGAATTATTTTGATAAGAGAGCAAGACCACGTGAGTTCATTATTGGGGATCTAGTTTTCAAGTGGAATGAATTTAAAATCAAACCTAAATGACATTCCAAATTTGATGCAATTTGGGGTGGGCCTTATGTGATCATGGAGTGCAAGGAACACGTGTTCCAAATTTCCAAGTTGACTAGAAAGGTGTTGTCTATCCCAATTAATGGGATCCACCTCAAGCATTGCCTCTGAGATAAGTTCTATCTTGTAGATAAGTAGAGTAGTATTGCAAATAAGTGTGTTCCACACATTTACTTTCAATAGTTTTGTTTTCCCTAAGTGCTACTGCACATGTTCTGTTGGCCATCAAGGCTTGTTAGTTTGCTTTCAGTTTAGTTTAGTTTTCTTTTTTTGTTGTTTGGAGTGTTGCTGTTCAAGTTTCTGAGTTTCATGAAGGGGAAGATTTGACTCTGCACCCAATGGAGCATTTTAAGGCAACTGATCTATGCTTAGCAGGCAAGCATTTAGCGAAAATCACAAAAATGTTAACAATTTTTGCTACAACTCAATTGGTGGAGCTGAATTAAACATTGTTATATCCTAAAGTGAAATTATAGTTATTTCTGCATTATGCTTAAGTGTTGTTTGCACCTCATTCATTATTTGTAAAGTGACAGTTGTGCATTAAAAAAAGGAAACAAAATTTCAGAAGTTGCAAGTATAGGGAAATTCATGAAGCTAATTATCATTTGAAGACCAAGCATGTGGATAAAAAACGGGCTCCCACAAGGGTAGAGCTCAACATGCTGCCCCTATTCATTACAAGTGGGCTGAGATAGGAATTGCATCATCATATTCATCAAAAAAGAAATGATATACAACTGAGAGAGTAAAGCAGAGTTATCTATCAAGCTATTAAACCAATTGTGCATTCATAACAATTAGGTAAATGATTGTTGAAAGCTACAGGTGAATAGTGAGTTTAATTTGCTCAATCATTTGACTGAGTAAATTCATCTCGAGCATTGTTGTATGGTTTATGTTCTTTTGCTACAATATTTTTTGTTCATCATGTTCATAATGTCATACAAAGATCAACAGTGTTCTTTCTCCCAATCAAGAATAGTGAACAAGCATACATAATTCCTCAATGAAGAGAATTGTTTCAATTTTCATCTCAGAAGAGAGTAGATTCATGCAATAGTTTATTAAATGGAGCATAAAAATGCATGAAGAGTTCCAGACATAAGCAATTCAGTCATTCATTGAGTGGTGAAGCAATCAACTTGCTTGTAGGTATCTAGAGTACAGTGTTCAAGTGAGTTTGATGTAATCTTTTGGCTGACAGTGAAATGAAATAGTCCAAGGTATACCATTTTTAGAGTTTTGTTTCTTCATTTGTCATGTATTTCAACTGGTGATACAACAGGTGAAGCCATTTTAGAATAATTAGGGGATGGCAAAGCATAAGAGAAAGTGCTTCTAAAATGTTAGCTAGCTATGAGAGGAAATGCAGTCCATAGAGCTACAATATTTTAAATCAAAATATTTGCATAGATTCAAAATAGAATTAAGATGCCAACTGGTTACAGTCTAAGTCAAAAGCATTCTGTGTGTAAGGAAGAAAAAGCATGGAGATGGTGTATGAAAATAAAACAAGGATATATTTCCAGAATCTCTTATGCTCGAATGAGGGTTTTCAATAGTAATGAAAAAGAAACACATGGGAATTTTCTATAAAAGAAGATGAGTTGGAATTTACATCAAGATACATTAAGAAGCACATGTTCTTTACAAATTAAAAATATCCACATACTAAAAACTAAAAATTCAAATGCCAAAAGAAACTCAAAAATTTTATAGTTATCGAAATGTACAGACTTCTTCATATCACAAGTGAACTCATATGATGAAGTTTAAACAGATACAGAAATACAACAGGAGTAAAAATCATCATGGGTTGAGCTAGTTCTACATGAATGTCAAGACTCACAAATTTAGTGCAATTCCCAGAATACCCATGAGAGGGTTTGAAATAAAATGTAGGTTTCTCTTATACCCACGTCATGTTTCTATAGAATAAAAAAATGCACAGTGCTTTCTTCAAAGTAGCGAACACCCACATGAGGGTTTATTTCAAAATGCTGAATACATACTATTTTCTCTTGGGTCGAGCCTAGGAATTTGCAAAGAAACCCATTGTGTGCAGGAGTAGCTGCAGCCTGGAGGGAGAGTTTTTCTCTTAGAAAATCCTATCATTCTACAGAATGAGAGAAGCCATTATAGTTTTTAATCAGATTCAATATTTCTAAGTGAAAAGCAATAGAGATGCATGAACATGGTGCGACCTGAGTATGGATACAAGTTATAGACAAAAGAAAAATCTTTCTTAAGCTTTATGAAGAAAGAAATGAATGACTGGAATAGAACTTACCAGTTCATGCTTGTAGAGGATCACATATAGTCGCAACTAGAGCTTTATGAAGTTTCAAAACCCCAAGCAAAACGAAGACGCGAGCTCTCATGCACAACGGCTAGTGGGTGTAAAGAGCACAAAAATAACAAAATCACAAGCACAAAAGATTATAAAAGTTTCAGAGACCAAGTATGTATAGGCCATGGCCTTAATGGCCATTCTTGCTTTTCGAATGAAGTGAAAAAGCCACATTATATCAGAAATCAAGCTTACCTAGTGAAGGATTTGACCATCTGAGGATAAGAGTGAAGATTCTCAAGCATGCGAGCTACAGATTGAGCTCAATCATGGTGGTGCTATCCTTTCATGCAAGACCAGGGTCTTCAAAAATGATGATTACAAAATTGAATTGATTTTTAGGGTTTAACTTCTTTTTGTTCCTTGCCCTAATTCGAGTTGGGTAAGACATTATAATTGCCTTTGAATATTCATTTTTGACAATAGCATGTGGAGAAATTTGAATTTAGGGTTGTTTTGCATTGTGAATTAAGAATCTGAAGCTTAATACTTTTGGTGGCCAAATTCTCATATGCCTAGGTTGACTTTGTTAAGTCCTTAGGGCTGGTGTTTCTATATTAACATTTATACCTTTGCCTTAGTGGGAATATAGGATGATAATACCTTAGGCTTATTTTAATTAATTTTGAAGGAAGTCAATTAAAATATGAATGGTAAATATCTTATGACCTAAGGGTGAAACATTTGACACTTAGGGTTTTTGTTTACAATTGATTTTAGAGAAATCAATTAAAGATATCAATAAGAGAGAGTGATATGCCTTGATCTTTTTATGAATTTTTTTTTAAGGAAAACCAAGCATTGTATTGGTGGAATAAGGATGTATTTATTTTTTGCAAAATATTTAGCAATCTTTAATTTCAAAAAATAGACAAATTGTAGAAATATTTGCAAATCTTGTAAAGTAGAAGCATAAAGCAATACTTTATAAATTGTTTTATGTTTTCTTGCTATTTTTAGTAGATTGGTGTTGATTTTCCTCTTGGTCAAATTTGAGATTCATCTTGAAGAGATAAGGTGCTTTAATTTCTTTTAAAGCAGATTTTTTATTTTCTTTTAAAGCAGATTTAGCCATTTTTAGAGGCTTTTCAGTATGATCATGGAAGGAGAGATGTTTTTTCTGCTTTTATGTGGTCTTTTGGGATAGTTTTGAGGCTTTTTTCCTTGAGCTTCTTTGTGAGCTCGGATTAGGGTTTCTAGGAATTATATTTTGAGGAAGCTTAGTTTTGTGGGGGGTCTTCTCAGTTCATATTTTAGTTTCTTTCTCTTAACACTTTGGAGCTTGTAAACTTTTGTATTCAGGTTTTGAGAGTTTCACTCCATCTAATTAAAAGTAGCATTCCTATCTCCAATTTCTGTCTCAACTTGCAATTTTAGTATGATGTTTATATTGTGATTCTCTTTACAGATCCTCTTTATGTCCTATTATTGTAGATCATCAATGTAGAAAGTTCATTGTTCTAGGTTGCATTCTGTGTTTACATTTAAACCTTCATGCAAATCAATTTTGCACTGGTGTTCATGAGAGATTGTGAATTCATTGTTGTTTTTCTGAAGATTATTTTGTAAGAGAAATATCAAAATCATTATTAAGTTTTGTGGATCATTTTAGGTCATAGGTTTTTACTTTCAAGTTATCCTTTTGTCCCTTTTCCTGGAAATATTTAGAATAGAATCCATCATTTGGAGAACCAACGCATTCTGGAGATTCCTTCTTCGTTCAAATTGTCCACATTTCAAGAAGGTTTCCATGTGTCATTAGATTGTTGAATCTTGTGTTTAGTAGGGTGTAAATCTAAGTTATAACACATCCATTGAAAGTGTCCATAAAATTTTATTAGCAGGCCTCCCTTGATATCTAACTAGTTTTATATTGGTTGTCGAAATCAAATGTGAATAATGTATAATCTTCTTGTGTCCTTCATAATCTTCAAATGCATGCAAGCCATTCTTTCTCATCATATATTTTTGAAGCTAGGTGTCAACAACAACCACTGAACCAGTTGGATACTCAAAGTTGTCATCATCCACTCTAGGATGTACCAACTTATGTTTTCTCTCAACACACCTAGCCAACTAGTAATCTGTCTCCTCTTCATTCCCCACAGGTGCAACAACATACACATGTCCTGCAAAAATAAATATAAAATTCAATCAAGAGTGACTTATATTTAATTCACATATAAACATGCATACATATAAAATTCAACTCAATAAATAATGTACCTTCTTGTACGAGATCCGAAACATGATCATAATCATTTGATGCAAACACTTGATTATCTTCAATTGTTGTTCCATGTTGAACATGTGCCAATGTAGGCGTTAAGGCTCTTTGTTTCCATTGGTCGACCCATTCTATATTTTCACATGCCTCCCAATAACCTGCAATACAAAATTGGAAAACCATGCCAAATTCCTTGTCCATATTGTCCATGTGTTTGCATTCGAACTCTTAAATGAATGCCATTTTGCAGATGCATTAATTGTTTCACAATGTTGTCAAGAAAAAATATCATTTTCTTCAACTAACCAAAAGAAGCGTTGAATTATTGAGCTCTCACTTGTTCTTGTAGATAATTTGGTATTTGTAAGGAAAGCAATGGTGTAGAAGCAAATTTCCTAATGTCAAAACCACAGGGAAGTAAGTAGACAATACTTTTAATTTTTTGAATTACAATCCAATTAAGACACACATGAAAGATTTACATAAACAGAGAAGATACTCAAAAGACAATGAACAACAAATTTACGTGGGAAACCCTTTTGGGAAAAAACCCACCACACCAAACTGAATCTCTTTGTATTACAGTAACAATAATTACATACAATAAGAAATACAACTCTCTGGTATTAGTTCACAGTAGCTACATTCACTAATCTTTTTGTTACATAAAATACTCTCAATAATTTGACTCATCACAGAACTCAGAATCAATCTGCTTTTATCTTATCACATTTTGATTTTTACCTTTTATGCATCCTTATCCGCCATTGCCTCATCATAGAAAGTTTCCATACCTTTTCAGATTTTTCCTTGCATGCAGTTTTTCTCTAGCGTTGCAATTGATGCAAAAATCCAACCATCATCTGTTTGAAATCCACTTCCTCTGATTGGTCCAGCGGGATGCCACATAGGATGGTCACACGGTCAAAGGTGATCAAACTTTGTTGGCATATCGATGAGACACTAACAGTGTCTCCCCAATGCCACAAAGTAATCAGCTTAAGTTTCCAACAGTCAGCAAGAGATTCCTCTATCGACAAGACGTTTTACCGATGCTTGCAAGTCATGTCAAACTCAGAGAGACCATCGGCAAGACATACTGATCTCGCTAAGACCTCATATCGAAGTCTTCAAGTCATGCCATTGTGTGTTTTCCATTCAACGTGACTATCACTTTTCGGTGAGACTCATATCGAATGCCACAAGTCACAATGATGAGACATTCCATCGGCAAGACATATCGATCTCGTCAAGACCTCTCACTGAACCTTCATGTTACATTGATGATAATTTGTTCTTCATTGTGACCTTACATTGAGCATCACCAAGTCTTACCGAGTTGGCAAGACTTATGCCCTTCGCTAGGACCTTTCTTTGAGCACCCAAAGTGATCCCGAAGACTGTCGGTGTGACTTATTCAAGTCACCAAGACTTCTCAGTGAAGTCTTTTTTCACCGCAAATGAACCAAGAGAATACTCATGTCAGTGAGACTTACCTTCTTTGATGAGACCTCTCCCTGATGATCCGTGTGTGTTAGCCCAATAGCCATAAGCTATTGGTGAGACTTACACCATTCGCTGGGACATCTCATCGAAGCCCTAGCATTAGCCCGATAAGATCAACTGTCGCCCAAAGTTCTAACGATCGATAAAAGGTCATGTCAAACACAGAGAGTCACAACGATAGTCATTGTCGGAAAGACATCAACTCTGTCTTGGCGACATGAACTTATCAAGCAAATTTAGAATAGTTAGTCGCCCAGACATGAATAATGTCACAATGACTTTTCCCTTTAGGAGTTCCATGTCAGTAAGGATTGAGGCACATATTCCAACAAGC
>VDFB02118327.1:0-14495 GCA_007258455.2 Sequoia sempervirens | reverse complement strand
TTCCTAAATCATTCCTTGGTCTAACCATTTAATCAAATTCCCTTATCCGATTAAATTCATCAATATCCTCTCTTGGTTAAATAAATCACTTTATCTGAATCAAGTCATTTCTCTTGTTAATTAAATCAATCCATCCGATCTAATTATCCCTATTTAATTAAATAATTAATTTATTTGATTAAATCCCTAAAGTATGTCCATTAAATTAAATAAATTAAAACCTTATTTGATTTAATCTTAACACTACAATCCCTTTATTAAATAACCAAAATCTTTATTTAATTAGCCTCTTATCTATTCCTCTTTTATCTAATTTAAATAAATCCATAAATCTAAGTCAAATAAGTCACATCATCTTGACTCCTCATAAATTAGCTCAAAACCTGATTAATTTAACCTCATCTCATGTCACATCCTCTAGATAATGCAAGTTGCACATGAAAATAGATTTAATTCATTTATTAAATCCCTATTTTCCCTCACATGGCATCTTTTGAATATTCTCTCAATTTGAATTCAAAAATTCCAAGTCAACATGTACATCCAACAAGGCATTTAAGATCTCTTACATGTCCTTTTGCCTTGAGCCAAGTGGCATTTATTGCATTTTCCCTTCCCTCTTACATGTCATTTCAACAAATTTGAATTTCAAATATTGGCATTTATTGACACAAACCCCAAATCTTGCACATCCATCATCCATTCATAGCTTGACAAGTGGCATCATATCATTGGATGAATGTTAGTCCCACATTGCTCAAATTTGACATTCATCCATCTTGAAATCCTATAAATGAAGAGCTCCTCTCCTCATTTTATCATCCACAATCCAAGCAAAGTTACCATGCTAAAATACTTAGCCATTTCCATCCATCATTTATATTCTTAGCTAGGATTTTTGCAGGTTTGGCTTGGAGTTCTCATCTTTTCACCAAAAGTGGATCAATAATCTCTTCAACATTCGAATCTTGCATCATAGGAATTGGGAAAGGGCCAATTTTCACATCAAATTGGCACCAATTCCCCCACGGGATCAAGTGTTTGCTATTTAAATTAGGATTTAATCTTTGGTTTATCAATTTTATTATGTTCTTGCTTATTTTCTTTCCTATTTTGAGTTTGCAAATGGATTTCATGGGGAATCCTTCTTTTGGCTTGTAATTCCTTGTCTAACTAGGTTATTCATGTTGTTTTTCAAGTACTAGGAAAAGGGGTTCGCATTAACCTCCAAGAACATATAATTCCTTCCACCTCATTTCCCCCTCAAAATGGATTTGCATCTTGTTTCCAAAATAGCAAGTGTCCCATCGACAAAAGGATTTGTCAAAATATGCTTTATCAAGGAAAAGGATTAGGCCTCCATGAATAAGACATATTGGAACCTATCCAAATCAAATAAAATTAAAACTATAATGGCCTTGGATACCAAGTGTGATAGTGGGAAAAGGCATCTAGGGTCTCAATCACACTTTAACCTGCTAGACATTGTGGGACACAAAAATGATCTTGAACCACCACTTGGCTACCATCCTTAATGAAAGAGCCAAAATGGCTAATCGATGCTTTGGTCCCCTTTTTGGTTATGTGGATTTGATTTGATTTAGATGTGATGTTTGTGATGTGAAAGTGAACTAGGTTAACTATGTGATTATGACAAATTGATGCAATTTCAGAAAGATACATAACTGAAACACAAAAAATGATGACAAAAAAGGAAGAATGCAAAGATAGATGCATATGAAATGCAAATTATAGCTGAAACCACATAATCAAGGGTGGGGGCACCCTAGATTAGATAATATTTCTTTCGAGAATCTTTGAATAGGTATCAATAGGTTACAATTTGTAGGTTATTTCCTCTTGGACTCAACTTTAGAACTTTTGTTGATGAATAATTATCTTTTCCCTCTAATTTATTGAAGTAGGATGCTTGAATGCTTAATCTTCCAATTGGGTCTCCAATGTTCTCCCAAGATTATTTTAGATCTACCACCCACAAGAAGAGAAGGAGAGAAGGGTTGTGTTGTATGTTGCACATGTTGTAGCCAAAATTAATTTTTTGCTTCAATAAGGCATTTTGATTAAAATGATCTAAATCTTGTAAAATTGTCGTGAAAAGTCTTTATTAGGTCAAATGAAGCATGGGCTTTTTTTGGGTTTAATGTCTAGAAAATACTAGCAAAATTTGAAAAAATTGATAATTAGGGTTTTGAGGCCCCTATTTTTAGGAAAAACCCTAAAAATAGGATCTTTAAAGAATTGACTAAAAATAATTTTGATTGGCTTATTTCACTTTATGATCACATTAGTGAAGTCAAAATCAAGAAAAAGTCAGTTTAGCTCTAGTGGGTCTATTTCACTTTTTCAGGAGAAAAGTTAGGACCTTTGAGGTCGTCAATGGCAATTGGCCAGTACCAGGTGTTGAAATCTAAGCTTCAAATGCTTCAGCAAAGATTCTATGGTGAAAGATGCTCAAAAAGATGCTTCGCGACAGAGGGGATTTTTGTCAAGGTGAAAATCCTTGAAAATTTTCTTACTCTGGAAATAAAAGCACCCTTGCTAGCCAGAGGTGCCCAAGGTTTCAAGGGCTCAAATCAACCTTTTGAGATTTGTCACTTCCAAGAGGTCTTCTTTGGAATTTTGCTAACTTTGCGATGAGCCTTTCAGCTAGTTTGGAAGATCTTTCTAGTGCCTAAATTTAAGGATCGAATGAAGAATGGGGGAAATGAAATTAGTCAAAATTTGACTAACTCTGGTGGAGAAAAGTGCCCCTGTTGGCCAGAGGCACCCAAAATTTTGAGGCACCAAATATAACCTTTTGACCTAATGACACTAGGATATTTGTCTCAGAGTTGATCAGGCTTTGTAACAAGTCTGACAGGGGATTAATTTGAGTTTCCAAAGTGCTAGAATCATGTGTCAAACATAAGGTTTTTGTCATAGTCAAAATGTTAGTTCAAAGCACAAAAACGCCCCTGGAGGCCAGGGGGCTAGGGTTTTGAGCCCTCAAATGCAGTTATTAAGGTTTTCCCAAATTCTAATCTTGTGTGGAATTCTTCCAACTTTCTATTGCATATCTCAGTCTGATAAGAATACTTGTCAGCAATCGGCAGCTGAAGATTGAATCAAGAATGAGGTAAGTTGTGAAAATGGCTATCTAGAAATAAAAGTGCCCCTACTAGCTAGGGGCGTCTAAGATTTTCACTTGCTAGATGAGGTTTTTAGGGTTTGTGCCCTCTAGAAGATCATGTCCAGAATTGATCCAACTCTACAGTGAACCTTTCAGCTAGCTCGGGAGATTTGTCAAGTGTTGGGAGTTGTAGGCTGAAGGGAGGTCAAAATCAAGTTTAAAATGTTGAAAATACTTGAAACTTTGACTATCTAATGAGAAAAAGCACCCCTATTGGCCATGGGCACCTAAATTTTTGGTGGACCAGAAGTCAGAATTAGCGTTTGCAACCTCAAGAAGTTCCTTGTCAATTTTGACCTTACTCTTCAATGAGATTGTCAGTCATTCAAAATCAGTGATCAAACATAGGCTTCGATGACGTTTGCAAAGGCTAAAAAATAGGAAATTTCAAAAAGTTTCTAAGTCTAAGAAATTGGCACCTAAAGTCAAACTTTGACTTAAAATATTTTTGAAACTAAAGTGCATGCTTTGGCTGCCCTATAATGGAGGGATTTTTGAACTGAACTTAAAATAATAATAAAACTTCAGTTTCACCTCCAAATCAAACTGCAAACACTCCATTTTTCTTGCATATGGTGTTGGAAAATGGTCAGCGCTCCCCTCAGGATACGTGACATGGACTAACCACCTCTCATGGATCCATTAACTCTAGAAGTTGTATTGGGCATTAACATGTCAATCTTTTGGTGCAACAACAAGGGCCAACAAGGGATATCAGAGTCCTAAGGTGTCAGGTTTGAATCCCTCGGGTAATGATAGGGGAGTTTGTTGGAAAATGGTTAGTGCTCCCCTCGGGATTCGTGACATGGACTAATCGCCTCCATGGATCCGTTAACTCTGGCAAGTTGTATCGAGCATTAACAGGTTGATCTTTTGGTGCAACAACAACTATGGGCCAACATATGGTGGATTTCCTCTCGCATGCTTGAGTGGCGCTTATTTTAGGGTTTTATCTTCATTTAATTAATCAATTGTGGTCCAATGAAAATATTTCATCATAGTTGAAGCTGAAAACACATATTTTCTCATGCAAGCAATATTGAGGTGCTCTAGGTGATATTTTTCTAATGTTCTTCATAGTTCTAGGTCCGTATTGTCGTGACGGATATTTTTTAGACTCCATCTTTTTAGCTAATAAACATTGACAACAAAACCCATGTTCTAGAATTTTTTGAGAAAATTGCTCCAATACTTCTCACTTTTTGAAGTACTGTGCTTATTTTGAAGATTCTTTTGCATGCTGGTGAAAAAGTCAACATTTTAAAAAATGGAGAAATTGGGTTTGATTAGTACATTGGTGGCTACAAAACCCATATGTCATAATTTTTTGAGAGAAAAAGATTTTGAAGCCCCTGCTACGCCCTACTACTTTTTTTTCGAAAATTCGTTGCATGCCAAGCAAAAAAGCATTTTTTTTAATTTCTAACGTTGTGTGTTTTCTTGGAAATACAGTCTCTACAAAACCCACGTCTCATAATTTTTTGTGAAAATTGCACCTCGACATTCTATTTTTAGCTCACCAATTTTTTTTATCAAAACATATTCGTGTTTATAGTCAACACTTTAGTTTTTCAGTATACAATTCACTAAGACTGAATTCAAGACCAAATCGGTCTTAATTCATTATTTCATCAAAACAACTGATACTAATTTACATCAAGTGGATCCGGAGGTTGACATGAATGCTTCAGAGATAGACCAAACCACATTTCAGAACATTGAGGAATTCTAGGTGTGCAACAAGATCATGGGCAGCTAGAGTGTTCACAGTCAAACTTTGTGGTTTCATCATGCAACACTCTTCCATTGAAAAAAATCAAGAAAATTGTCGTAGATTTGTAGAGGAAACATAGGTCATCACTCCAGTTACAGAGTTGCCAGAGTTACCAGTCAATGAACTGCCAGTTGAAGAAGATGCAATTAACAATTTCCTAGAAGAGATGATTGCTCATGATGGCTTGTAGTAGATAGCTAGTTAGATCCCATGATTTTCTTCAAGGATAGATTCAAACACAACAGTCAACTCAACATCACTCTTGAGTTCAGATTGCTAATTTCATGCATATTTATCTCTTCTTCGGGAATATCTTTTGGTGGAGGTGGAACTTTCATTTAGGTTTCAATTAACTAATGTTAGTTATTAGTTGATTCTCATATCAATAAGACTTTCATGTTTGCAAGTCCAATTAGTTTAGTTTAGAATTAGTTAACTAAGGTAATTTTCCAGTTAATTGTTAGGTTATCTTTGTTTAGAAATAGTAATAACTCTTGCATGTTGGAAAGACTGATGTTAACTCAAGGAGATTTTAGG
This sequence comes from Sequoia sempervirens, assembly GCA_007258455.2. NCBI lineage: Eukaryota > Viridiplantae > Streptophyta > Pinopsida > Cupressales > Cupressaceae > Sequoia > Sequoia sempervirens. The sequence goes on along the minus strand of VDFB02118327.1, from coordinate 8,994 downwards.
GTTCCCTACTCCTTTGAGATTCTATAAATAATAGCATCTTGCTCATTGTATTTTAACTTTTTCTCGTGATAACAAATTGATATGCCACCTTGCTTGCAATATTGCTATTTAGTATTTGCTCACTTTGTTTAATACAAAGTTGGTTTGATCGTCTATTATGTGTGTGTCTCATTATGCAAATTGTTATCCTAGATTTATTATTATTTTAATACTTTCTTTCATATCTACACCTCAAATAGAGTATTTTACCTCCTTGGGAATTTAGAGATGAAGATTATCATTTAATGTTTGTTTTCAATAATCTTCTTTTAGCCTACACCTCAGATAGAGTATTTTACCTCCTTGGGAATCCTAAGATCTAGCTTGTCATTTCATGTTGTTTCTAGTAATCTTATTTTCAGCCTACACCTCGGATAGAGTATTTTACCTCCTTAGGAATTCTGAGAACTAGCTTACCATTTCATGTTGCCTCCAATAACCTTTATTTCAACCTACACCTCAGGTAGAGTGCTCCACCTCCTTGGGAATCCTGAGATAGAGTTTATCGTCAACCATTCCCAATTGCTCAGGTAATTCCTCTTGCTTTCTTTTTCTAGAGGAGATAGGATAGTTTTAGCGTTAGCCTAGTTGTAGTTAAAATATGTGAAAACCAAAGAAGACCTTAGTTGCAATGTATTTGGTTTTATAACCTTGTGCCTCTACCAGCTGAGTCAAAAAGATGGGAACTTAGATTACTTTACGTTTTTACACATATCAACAAAAGATGGAGCTTCCCCTCCTAATTTGAAGAGTAGTTAATACTGTGCATAGGTGTCTATTTCCAATATGCAATCCAAAGGTGCAAATTGAAATACCAACAGTTTTATGGCACCCACTATGGGGCAACACGAGGCATAAAACTTCAAGAAAAGATAAATGCTTTTATGATACGAGAATGACCCTCTGGCATCCTATTGCATGATCCACATAGAAGCAATGGATGATAACAATGATAATGCTAGCAATGCTAATAGAAATCAACGATGTACAACCCCATTACCTTGGGGTAATAACATTGAACCTTTAGATTTTCAGGTAAATAATGAGTTACCTAAAGGGTCAAGGAAGCGCTTTCCCTAGTTTCATGGTGATAGAACTCAACACCCGAAGGAACATTTTTATGCGTTCACAACGGCTTGCACCGTCTTGCATGTAGCACATGAAGACATCGTGGTGCGTCTCTTTGTTGAGACTCTTGTGGGATATGCTACCAACTGGTTCAATCACCTGGTGCCAAGCAGTATCACAAGTTGGGCGACTATGAGCAAGAAGTTTTTGGCAAGATTCAAGCCCGCTGAAGATAGTCATTTGTTTTTTACCCAACTTACAAATTCAAAGATGGAGCACAATGAGCACATGAGGGAATTTATAGCAATATTTAATCACCTTTTAACAAAACTTTCTTCTACACTTGATCCATCATAGAGGTTCTGATGAGTTGTTTCATAAATGCTCTTCTAGCAAAGATAGCCTTCTTCCTCGAGACGACAAAAGAAACAAAGTTGATGAGTGCGTAAGAAAACACCATTAAGTTGGAGGATAATATGATCACTTCTGAATTGATGAAAACAAGTTCCATCATATCTCTAGTTCAGCAACCATACCAGCCAAAGTTAGACAATCTTTAGCCATAGTTATCAACATCTCCATCAAGACCAATGATTGAAGTTGCACACAACGCAGTATTTTGTTGTTTCCATGACATTGATGCACATACTGGATCCACATGTCCTGAGAATCTAAGAATGATCCAAATCATGGGATACACTAAATTTGCTCCTAGTTCTAGTTTAGTACCAACACCAAGTTCGAATGTTGCCTTACCACAAATGGACAACTTCGATGGCGACTCCACTACAGGAAACTGGTGCAGGGGCACCCTTGGTTTTAGGTGCACCTTGGATCATAGGATGAATTTTTGGTTTTTGTTGTGTTGATGTTGATTTCATGTCAATAATTTATTTTTAGGCCATTTCAAGTCCTTTGGAGTCAAGTTTGGGTTTGGGTCTTTAGGTGCAAGGTAGGAAAAAAATGCAAAAGTTGTCATTGTTGCTTAAAAGTTGTCAAGCAACATTTGCAAAAAGTGGCAAAATAGCGATTTGTTAACAAACTAATCAAAAGGTGGTTTCCAATAGTTGGTTTGGATGGGAAATGTATAAAACACCCTCAAAACTTGAATGGGGGGTTGAAGACATTATTGTTGAGGTTTTGTGAATGAAAATATTGATTTTCTATGCATTTCTAATGTTCAGGCTTGTTCTATCTCGTGGTATGGACTATACGGTCCATTTTTTATCTGAAATCAATTGTGTTTTGTTTCAATGTGAATTTACTTAATTTTTATTTATGTGGCTTCAATTTCATTAAGTATTTTGAAAGTTATAGCATTTTCTTTAAAAACTACCAAAATCCTACCTAGGGTAACTAGTGAGTAGGAAAAATGGTGTAACTCGATCTTCCACCACTGGGTAATCGCAAAAATTGGTGGGAGGGTCTGTAATTATTTTTTATATCATGTCACAAATTTTTAGGGGCCCAAGTGGAGTTTTGCATGTGCCATGATTCACCAGAAAATTATAATATTTGCATGTATCAGACTGTGTAGCAGCAAGGCAAGGAAGAGTTGATGAGCCAAGGTTTGATTTTTGTTTGTTTATCATTAGAAGTAGTAGAGGGATGTGGAGAAGAGGTCTTGTAGACCTAGAACAAAAGGTTTGAACATTTATTTTGAAGGATTGACTCAATTATGATTGATTGTTCCAAGAGGACTAAATTTTGCAATAATAGGTATGGTGTTAGTGTCCAAGCAATATAGAGTTTTCTATGAGTCTTGAGATTGAATACTTATGGAAACACCCTTAGAATGTTGGGAAGAGGCCTCCAAGCTAGTGGTTGATGGTTTGAAGTAGTCTTTATTGATTTTTCTTTAGGCTATTAATGTTTCCTTTCCTAGTTTGAACAACACAAGTCTTATAAGCCCCATGAATTGTTGCATTGTTGAGTCTCCACAAAGAAGTTGTTATGACCATTCAATTCCCAAGACAAGTCTTCCATGAAGTCTACATTGATCCAAGCTGTGTTGGGTCAAGCCCAAAGAGTTCAATGCTTAGGGTCTAGAGTGGAGCACTTAGGTACATCAAATGAAGTTGGTGTAAGAACCCTGTCATTTTGAGTTGTTTTCCTAAAGGTCATTTTAGTTGTTTGAGCAATTTGGTGAATGCAATAAGTGAAAACCAATGCAAGGTGGTGTGACTGATATGAATGGAGAATGGAAGAAGGAATTTCACTGTGTACATTCCTTGGAGAAGGAAACACTAAACATTGTAGGTTTAGGGGACAACAAGAGGAGACACAATGCTCTCATTGTGATTGCACAAATGAGTAATATAGTCTCAGTTATGGAACCCCAACTAGTGGATAAAAGAATTGATGCAACAATATTGCAAGGGATAGTAAGAGGTGCAAATAATGTAGTAGGTTCAAGGAAACCTAAGGTTGGAATGAAGCAAGGTTTAGAGCAAAGGATTACTGGAATTCCTTTGGACAATTCTAAAGATGAATGTGAGCCATGGTTTTCTAAGCACAATTATGGAAGAGAAGAAAATTATGTTGGTGAATCATTTTCAGAACCTAACTTTGTAAAGGTTCAAGAGCATGGTCTACAAGCGCACACACAATAAGACATTTCTGATAGGGATCTTAAATGCAAGCAAAGTGCAGATGGAAAAAGAGGAGAGGTTGATTTCAAGATGGGAGATTTTGTTTTTGATTTATACCCCTATAAAGGTGATATCATTGTAGGTGGTAGAGTATATTTTCCCTCATTCTCAGGCATCCTCAAGCATGTTTCCACTATTTCAGTCCTCCATTCAAGGGGACCTTGAATCTTTTCTCCTCTAGGGAGTATGGTGCAGGGGCACCCTTGGTTTTAGGTGCACCTTGGATCATATGATGAATTTTTGGTTTTTGTTGTCTTGATGTTGATTTCATGTTAATAAGGTCTTTTGAGGCAATTTCAAGTCCTTTGTAGTCAAGTTTGGGTCTTTAGGCGGATGGTAGGAAAAAAGTGTAAAAGTTGTCAAAATGCAAGAAAAGTTGTCAAGCAACTTTTGCAAGATTTGTGAAAATGATGTTTCGTTACCTCCTTAACCAAAATATGGTTCAAGGTAGTTGAAAAATGGTTGTATAGACTTAAATTGGCCTTTTATCCTCAGATTGAGAGGTTGGATGAAAATTTTGAAGAAGCTCCATTTTGCATGTGTATTTTCCTATGTTTTCAGCATTTCTTTAACTTCTATTACGTGGTATAGACTTTTGTTGCACTGTACAGTCTAAAGATTGATTGTAACATGTGAAGGGAACTCTTAAATTTAATATGCTTTTTTTTTGACAAATATTCATTGATTTTGAAGAAAGATATCATTGTTTTAGTGAAACTCTTCAAAAACCCTAGCTAGGGTTCCAATGGAGAGTAAAAATGCCATTTCTTGAGTTTCCTCCATGAACAAACCAAGAAACTTGGTATTAAAATTCTTCCTTGATGTCTTCAACCTCCTTGAACAATTTGGGGTTTGGGTTTGCACATATGAAAGAGAATAACAAGATAGTTTGTTGCCTCTTGGCCTTAAGTACAGTCTAAAACCCTCTTAATGATTGTTTGTTCAAAGTTTTAATGTTGTATCATTGGATTGTGATGGATGCACATTGTGATAGTTGAGAATTTTATTTTTACACCCTTGGGAGCCTTTGGATTGTAATTTCTATCATTGGTTAAAGTTTGCACCTTGTTCACATATGACAGTTGATTGTTCCATTGAATGTTGCCACCATTGATTTGTTCACATATATTTTGAAGTTGTCAAACCCTTTTGAAAAGGTCTGAAACACCATTGTTCCATATTGTTCTTATGTCATTCCATATTATTGAAAGGTCTTCCACCCTTGAAGGTCTAAGAGGCCTAATGATTGAAAGAGTCATTGTGTAGGAATTTGCCCCATTGCTCATGAAAAACTTTAGAGGGATATGAACCCATTGTTGTAAAATATGATATCAATCATATAACTTATACCCCTGCTCTACATCAGAAACTTTGTTAAGGAACCTATCAATCAAGAAAAAGAAGAAGAATACCGTCAGTACACTCCTGCGGTGAATCATGAAAATGTTTCAATGCTTGTGTTCACACATGCTCAGCACTTCAAGGCACGGAAAGAAGAAGAAAGACAAAAATAAAAGGAAAAAGGAAAAGAAGTGTCTTCCATTTCCAATCCCAGAAATTCACCAAAGAACACTATGCCAGTTGCTTAAGATCCGCCTTCAACAAATTTTGACATCATAGCTTCCAAGATGAAGACCAAGGTACAAATCTCTCAACTGGAATATCTTCAGGATAATCTAGAACAACTAGATCAAATTCTCAAGGTCTTAAAGAAGCCCACATTACTCAAGTTATCTGTTCCAACAAAAGCAAAGCTTGCAATGGGCCCTGGTAATTATGTGACTCTATCAGAGATAGAAACTGAAGACCAGGACATTGCTTGTTCTGAAAAGAGACTAACAGAGGATTCAAAGTTATGGAAAATACAGTTTGATGGAGGTTGTTCAAATACAAGTTTAGAAGCAGGGGAAATGGTTATCTCCCCTAAAGGACAGTTGCACACATCTGTGCAATTGGAATTCAGTGAAGCTGAAAAAGAGGCACTTTTGTTAGGCCTCAAAAATGCCAAAGACAAGGGAATCAAACTCCTATGTGTTAAAGGTGATTTAGAGTTGATCAATGAGTTGGTCAAAGGATATTTTCAGGTTAGAAAAGATCACCTATGACATTATAGAAATTGAGTTTGGAACTCGATCGACTGGTTTAAAGAGTTCAACATCCTGAGGATGGACATCAATAGAACTAATGCCTCAGGGGTATCAACTTTCTCATTTGCATCATATTTCGACTTTTGTTAGAGTACCTTTGCTTGGATATATGAAAACCTGAGAATCTTCATCCTAGAGGGATTTCCTCTTGCAATGCCCATCAGAAGAGAAGTAAATCCTTTCAGGCAGAAACGACATCAATGGGAGGCTCTTCCCACTGCCATGCAGCAACCAATATCCAAAGAACTTTATCCCTTCACGGGTGGAGTAATTTTCTTTTTGTTTTCATTATGCCATAATGTGTTTCCCTATTTTGTAAATTTTCTTCGTGTTTTAGGTGATTTCTTAGGTAGTCTTATTTTAGGTGATTCTAGGAAAACTCCAAGTATTAGGTGATTAGGAAAAAAAGTCTTGACTCCATGCCCAACTGATAAGACACTGGTCTACATTTAAAACTCAAAGATTCTAAGTTCTCCTATGCTGTAAGTATCCGACATGGTCACTAGAAGGAGCCTAATGTTGTACCCAAAATTAAATTTTTACTTCAATAAGCCATTTTGATTAAAATGATCTTTATCTTGTAAAATTGTCATCAAAAGTCTTTTTTAGATCAAACAAAGCATGGGCTTTTTGTGGGTTTAATGTCTAGAGGTCACTTTGGAAAATTTTAAATTTTTTTTGAGAAAATTAGGTTTGAGCCCTATTTTGAAGAAAACCCTAAAGATTGGAATCTTTCTAGAATTGACTGAAATAATTTTGATTGCTTGAAACTGTACACTTCACAGTCCACATGATGAGTTAGAATCAAGAAAGTCAAAAGATTTGGCTCTAGTGGTCTACCTTCACTTTTTTTCAAAGAGAAAAGTTAACACCTCTGGCAGGAGTCATCCAATGGCAATTGGCGGTACTAGGTGAGAAATCTAAGCTAAAATGCTTCAATGCCAGAAGAGATTACGTGGCCGAAAAGATGCTCCAAAGATGCTTCGATGGAGGGATTTACCGTGAGGTAGAAAATGCTTGAAATTTTTCTCTCTAAGTAGAAATAAAAGCACCCTTGCTGCTTGAGGGTACCCAGGTTCTCAAGGAGCCCGGATCAAAGCCTTTTGAGATTTATTTACTTGAGGTCTTCTTCAGGAAATTTTTCTAGCTACCATTGGGCATGCTAAGCTAGTCTAAAAGATCCGTTTAGTGCCTAAATTTGAGGATCGAATGAAGAATGGGGGAAATGAAATTAGTCAAAAATAGACTAACACTGGTGGAGAAAAGTGCCCCTGCTGGCTAGGGGCACCCAAAATTTAAAGGCACCAAATGTAACTTTTTTATCAAATGACACCTAGGATGTTTGTCTTAGACTTGATCAGGCTTCATAATGAGTTTGTTAGCAGATTAATCTGAGTTGCCAAACTGCTAGAATTAGGAGTCAAACATAAGGTTTTTGTCATGGTCAAAATGTTATTTCAGAGCACACAAGTTCCCTTGGAGGAAAAGGGTGCCTAGGGTTTTGAGCCCTCAAATGTAATTATTAGGGTTTTCCCAAATGCTCATCTTGTGTAGAATTCTTCCAGCTTTCCATTGCATATCTTAGGCTGATCAGAAGACTTGTCAATAGCTGACAACCAGAGATTGAATGAAGAATGGGGCAAGTTGTGAAAATGGCTAAGTTTGGAAATAAAAGTGCCCCTGCTAGGTAGGGGCACCCAAGATTTTCACTTGCCAGATGAGGTTTTTAGGGTTTGTGCCCTCTAGAAGATCATGTCTAGAATTGATCCAGCTCTGTAGTGAACCTGTTAGCTAGCTCAAGAGATTTGTCAAGTGTCGGGAGTTGTAGGCTAAAGGGAGGTCCAAATCAAGTTTAAAATGTTGAAAATGCTTGAAAATTTGACTAAGCCTAATGAGAAAAAGCGCCCTTGTTGGCCAGGGGCGCCCAAAGTTTTGGTGGACCAAAAGTTAGAATTAGGGTTTGCAACCTCGAGAAGTTCCTTGTCAGTTTTGACCCTGCTCTTCAATGAGACTATTATTCAACTCACTGAATTTTTTAGTCATTCAGAATCAACGATCAAACATAGGCTTCAGTGACGTTTGCAAAGGCTAAAAAATGGGAAATTTCAAAAAGTTTCTAAGTTTGAGAAAGTTGGTGCCTAAAGTCAAACTTTGGCTTAAAAGATTTTTGAAACTAAAGTGCATGCTTTAGCCACCCTATAATGGAGGGATTTTTGAACTAAACTTAAAATAATAATAAAACTTTAGTTTCAACTCCAAATTGAATTGCAAACACTCCATTTTTCTTGCATGTGGTGTATTTCTTCTTTGCATGTTGAGTGTCACCTACTTTAGGGTTTTATCTTCATTGAGTTAACTGAATTGAGGTCCAATGAGAATATTTCATCCTAAATTTAGGGTTTTACTTGTGTGTGATGCCTTAATTCATGAAAAATCTTTATTAAAGCATTTGGGCTTCCATTTTCTTCATCATAGTTGAAGGAAAACACATATTTTCTCATGCAAGAAAGATTTGAAGGCACTACAAGTGATATTTTTTAGTGTTCTTCATAGTTCCAAGTCCATATTGCTCAGAGGATAATTTTCAAGACTCCATCTTTTCAACACATGCTTGGCAGATTTCATCAGATTGGGTAGAAGGGGGCGATTCTCTTGAAGATTGAAAGAGGCAAAATATAAATTTCTATCTTTTCCCCCTCACATTTCTTCTATCCTTGTATTAGGATTTCTCTCGCATGTCCAATTAAATGATAGTTTTTCACAATTCTTGTCATCTGGGTTTGTTCAACACATCATTGGCAACAAAACCCATGTTCTAGAATTTTTGAGAAAATTGCCCCAATATGTCTCACTTTTTGAAGTACTGTGCTTTTTTTCAAAGATTCTTTTACATGCTGGTGAAAAGGTCAACATTTCAAAAATTGGAGAAATTGGGTTTGATCAGTACATTGGTGGCTACAAAACCCATATGCCAAAAAAATTTGGGAGAAAAAGCTTCTGAAGCCCCCTGTTGTTTTTTTTGAAAAGTCTTTGCATGCCAAGTGAAAAAGATTTTTTTTCAAATCTCTTACATTGTGGGTTTTCTTAGA
>VDFB02118326.1:0-34945 GCA_007258455.2 Sequoia sempervirens | reverse complement strand
CGAGAACCTGGTTCGTTGGTTCGGGAATTTTTTTTTTGGGTTTGGGTTCGTTTTGTGTTTGGTAATACAAAATCATATAAAAATAAAAAATATATACATATTTGCAGCAGTGATTAAGTTCAGAATACACCACCATATTAATAGTCAAATAACATAGCAAAAATACACCACCACTTTATACTCAAAAGTCAAATGTCATGATATAGAATTATAAATTAAAGTTCAAACTTCAAATATAAAAATGTCAAGTGTTTACAATCAGCCATTAATAATTATTAATTATTGATCATTGATCAATCTGAATCATATGGGTCATCAAAAAAAGCAGCATCATCAGCATCATTAGATGCTACATTTTGTGTAGAACCACAAATAGCATTAGTGGCACTCGCACAAGCACTGCCACTAGCACTAACACTACCGCTCTCATGCTCAGTAGCTGCTTCGGGCTGATAGTCATCATCAATATCAAGTGCAGCTAAGTGACTTGTGGAAGCATCCAAGTCAAGCTGCTCTGGCTCAATATCCCACCTCTTTGTGTTTCCTTCTTTGTAGGAAATATGTTTGTGTGTAAGGAGGCGCAAGTTTGAATGCACATACACCAAGTCCTCAGCCTTTTTTGAATGTAGCCTATTGCGTTTTATTGAGTGGATGAAGGAGTATGTGCTCCAATTCCTCTCAGAAGAGGATGAACTAGCAACCTATTAAGACCAAATTAAATTAATAAATAGTTAAGAGTTACAAAATTTAACTAAACAAAATTATTAATTAAAAATTAAAATTAAAATTACAAATATAAAACTTACTTGGGATAAATTTTTTATTGCAATAGGTTGGAGGTGCATGTATTCTTGCCCATGGAAGTACCACCAACTATGAGCATCCACCCTGCACTTGTCTCGAAGAGCATCCATATTCTGATCAACACTCCCAGAGCATGCAAAAGCCATAAACTTAGCCCTCACTCGATCACGTTGGTCACGATCAGTGAAGATTCTACGAATTGCTGCCTTGTTCCCTTGGGCCACTTCACCATCCCTATATGGAGCAACTCTTGATGAAGCAGAAAGTATCTTAGGACTATAATATTTGGGACTCAATGCAAAGCGAGAAGATGCAAGGGAGTGGTCATTTTGTTCCATCTATCAACCATGATTTCCTGTAGCTCTTTGAAGAATTTTTCTTCAGGATCTTCCTCTTTTGCATTGATGATGGATCTCATCTTCTCAATCATTGAGTCAATACCATCATATACTTCGCCCAAACAAGGTCTATCCAAGTCAGTGTAACGGATCATGCTCAGTATGGGCTTGGTGAAACTGACGAGATACTCAACACGATCCCACCAACCATCATCTAGGACCCTTTGCTTGATCCTATTTGCCCTTTCATTGCTAGATTGCCTCCATACAACCCAATTAGGGCTGATTACCATGGCACATAGTGCCTCATGAACCTTTATAAGTCGTCTCAACACAATTGTGTTGGAGACAAAACGGGTCTCGGCAACCTGTTTGAAAATCAAAATTAAAATATAATTTAAATATACAAAATCAAAATTTAAAAATTAAAATTAAAAGAAAATTCAAAAATTTAAAAATATTGAGAATTAACTTACCTTCAACAACTCCAATTTTGAGAATTGTCTAAATATTCCTTGTGTCATATGGTGGTTGGTGACAAACATTTGGATGTCTTCGCCCTCAACATACACCTATTTGATCCATTCAATTTTGGATCCAATTTTTGTTAGCATTAGATTGAGGGAGTGGACAGCACAAGGTGTCCAAAAATGTGTGGATACTTCTCCTCAACCAATAACCCAGCAGCCCTACAATTTTTGGCATTGTCGGTTACAACTTGCACAACATTTTGATGGCCCACTTCTTCAATAGCTTGGCAAAGGATGTCAGCAATAAATGGACCATCTTTCACCTGTCCTTCACAATCCACTGCTCTCAAAAACATTGCCTCTTTAGGGGACACAGCAATAACATTGATCAATGGGCGATTTCTTGCATCTTTCCATCCATCAGAAACTATGGTCACCCTTGTTTCGATCCACGAATCCCTTATGGGCTTCAAAGAGTCTGCTACATGTTTCACCTCTTTCTCCAATAAGGTGCAACGCACCTTCTCAAAACCTGGCCCTTATACCCCTTTGGAGCCTCATTAATAGATTTCACCATTTTTTGCCAATATGGTGAACGAACAACATTGAATGCCAATCCATTGGCATAGACACATCTTGCTATGTCTTGATCAACAATCTCTCTTGCCTCATTCTGAAATGAAGCTTCCAACGGTCCCTTAGATCTTTTATTTGAAGAGGGCATGGTTTGCTCTTGAGGGATGTCCATAAATGGATGGCTTTCTGTAGGTGGAAAATAAGAAGGTGGTGTAGGGGGTTTCATGGATCGAAATCCTTTCTTCAAAGGATGGCTTGTTTTACCACTGGTTGTTTTTTGGTCTGCCTTTTCTTGCTCAGCAATATATTTCAACACTATATCTTTTGGAATGCCTTTGTTGTTTTCACCTGGACAATTTTTGATGCCTGTTTCAGGGATCCCGCACAAGTGCCCTTTTACTCGACTGTATGAGCTCGAATATTGAACATTGCAATGACTACAAATCCAAACATATCCTCCACCACCTGGAAGTTGCTGAACCATTTCTACATATTTCCAAAGGGGAGAGGCTAGGTTTATTTTGAAACGAGATTGGATTGAGCTTGAGGAGGTACCGGTTGCCATTGTAATACATAATAGTGAATACCTAAGGCACAACATATTGAAATTTTGGTATTGATTCATTGAATTTGAAACTAAAAGACTTAATTAATTTCAAAAAAATGAAAAAATTGAACATGTGTTATAGACATTTAGAGGAATGAAAAGTAAAACAAAATAATAACTAAAAAACAAAACAAAAGAGTTGAAGTTCACTTGTGAAAAAAAATGTAAAAAAAAAATAACTTCAAAAAACCTACCTCTTTTGAAGAAATCTTGCTCTACGATCTTCTTAGCAACGAATAGACACTTGCAAGTGCTTAGGAAGAGCACAACAATCAACTTTGAACAATCTACGATCAGCCTTCAAGTCTATTCCAGCTTGTGCAAGCAAAAGAGAAAGTTCAGCAATGGAGGCAAAAAATCCTTTTTTCTCATTCACAAATTGGTAAATGAGTTTCACTTTACCTATTTCATGTTTTTGAGGCAAGTATTAGGGTGAAAAAAAAAAAGTCATTAAAAGTCAAAAACGAGTCAAAGAAGTATTAAAAAAATGAAAAAAATAGTGAAAAAACGCGCCTGGGTGCGGAATAGAACCCGGGTTCGAAATTTTTGAACCCTGTCCAGATCCATAGTCATGGGTCCGGACCCTGGCCGAACCCACAGTCCAAAAGACAGACCCAGAGCGAATTTCCACGGACCGGACCCGAATTCCGGACCCGAATCAAACTCGACTCGAACCCAAGGCCTTCCTGAGCGAATCCGGTAACTTAGAAAATTTCTGACATCTGATCATCTGGGTCGGCTTGAAATACTCTTCTGCACAAAACCCAATTGCTAGTTTTTTTTGCCTAAAAAGTTAGGGTTTGTTGCTTTTTTAGTCAAAGCTCAAAATTTTCAAAAACGGACGATTTGGGTTGTCTTGTGACGAAATTCCTAACAAAACCCATATCTCCAAATTTTTTGGAAAAAAATCATCTGTTTGAAGAAGAAAAACCAACAATCTAAAAATAGAAAGTGTGCTGAACTTGTCTGAATATAGGCAAGATTATAGTCAATCTTCAAGTTTTGCAATATGGAGTATACTCCCACTGAGTTCATGACTTCATCAAAACAACTAAGATAGACTTGCACCGCATTCCAAGCAGAGTTTCAGAGTGTTGTTCGTGGCAGTGGTAGCACTGACCTCACAGCTGGGAGGATGAGTTAGATTGCGATGATGTCAGTGAGGTTTGAGAAAACGGCCAATGAGAATGAAGATTTCATTGCTGATGGAGAGGAAATCCTAGAAAAGCAAAACTTTGCTATTGATAGTATTGATGCACTTGACAAGGACACAGTTTCTGGCTTTTTGGCGGATGTGATCAAGATTTAAAGCAACTTTCTTATAGAAGCTTTCTTTCCGCTTTCTTTCTATTCTTAGAACAATTCTTATCTATTCTTTTAAGAAGAAAAAGAAGATAAAATGTAATAGTTGGCATTTCCTGCTTTTCCTACTTTCTTAGGTGGTTAGATGTTACTTCTTTTAGTTTTAGAAATAAAGCTTGTTTGCTGAGCAACCCTTAGTAAAAGCAAGGAGATTTTAGGGTTTCCTACTCCTCTGCTTGGCTATAAATAAGAGCAGCCTTGCTCATTTATTTTCAACGGATATTGTGAGCCTGTAATGCAACAAGTTGTTATTCAGTGTCAGTTCACTTTGTGTAAGAGCAAATTGCATGCCTCTTTAGCTGCAAGTATTGTTCAGTGCATGTGTTTTGTGTAACCTTTTGTTCTTGAGATTTGAGAAATAAAGTCTTGTGCCTATTTTGCCCTGATATAATGTCTCAAATTTCCGTTTATTGTGCTATGCTTATATGATCTCCATTTCACCTTGCATTGAAAGTAAGTAGATGTATGTTGGAAGAAGATTTTTATCTAAGTATTTTGTCAGAAGATCCTTCTTTGTCAATTTCTAACTCTCTTGCTCTACATTTACTTGAGAAGTTAGAAATGTCATTAGAGTAGGCTTAGTCGTAGTTGAAATTCTAAAACAGAAAATCTCAGCTGCGGCACTTGAATTTTATAACCTTGTGCTCTTAGCTGAACAAAAAGATAGGCAAATTAGTTTTAGTTTGCTTTCTTTTTAATAACATTAGCAAAGAGGGAGCTTCCCCTCCTAATTTGAAGAGCAGGTTACTACACATAGTTGTCCTTTTCTAATTTGCATTCCAGAGGAGCGAATTAAAACGCCAACAACATGCATTCCAACACACTCAACAAATTCGACCTCTGAAGTAAAGCAAGGATGAGGCATCCAAACTAGTGGAATATCTCTACAATAACCTGTATGACACTTCTAATCCAGCCAATAAGAGAATGCAAGAAAAAGTAAGAATATTGACTCCTTGCAATAGCTCGACCCAATATGCAGAAAGAATCGAACCCCCAACTCTCAGAAAGAATGGATGACGCCCAACCAGAGAGTAATAATAAGAAAACTGAGTAAATGCAAGTATGGCGTCCTTGTAATGAGCAACCCTTCAATAACTCGAATATTAATATCAACTTCAGACTTTATCAGTAGATATATCGAAACCCTTCAATTTCTATCTAATAATTTGTCTTGCTTGGCAAGACTCACAAATTATCTAAATGATCAATCTCGCCGTTGAAGCACAGATGTGAATCCTGAATGAATCCACCAATCGCCAGCTAGGGAGGAATCTTTTACCACCGAAACTGGAACCCATAGGAATTCCCACCTAGGGTTGTGGATTCTGAAGAGCTCCATTGAAATACAAACCCCAAATAAAATAATAATCTAGAATATGATGAGAGAATGAGCTCTCAATTCCTTTCATAACACCTTTTTTCCTTTTTAGGGTTTTCCTACCAAATCCACTTAATACATTATTATAAAATGACTTTATTAATTTATCATGAAAATATTCCCCATTGTCACTTTATAACCTTTTTAATATAATTATTTAATATTACCTTTATAATTTTCACTTTTTGCCAGGCAACATTAAATAATTAAATTAATTATTATTCATTAAGCGGGCTGGAAAACGAGGACATTACACCACAAGACTACGCCTAAAATAGTAGGCCATGCTTCATGATGGGGATTTCTTCTATTTTAGGGCTAGTTGTTTGTCTTTTACATAAATCTTCTTAGGTGAAAGTAAAATAGATTTTGTAAAAGTTACATGCAATTTTTATATAATATTTATTTTTATCGTAGTTTATAATGTATAAAATCTATTTTTATCATATTTTATAATGTATAAAATCTATTTTTATCATATTTTATAATGTATAATATTAATTTTTTATAATTAACATATTTAACATGAGGTATCAAAATTTATTTTTTTCTCTATTTTGACAAATGGTACATTGTTTTTTAGTTCTCAAGTTTTTGTAAATGGAATTCTATGATGCATTCATAAATTGTAAAATAAATCTAGCTTGAAAATTGGAAGTGCTTAATCTTAACTAGTGATACTTTGCCAAATACATTAGTAGGAAAAAAAACGTATCCTTTGTGACAATGTTACAACAAAGAATGAAAAGAATTAATATTTGACAAAAACTGTTTCCACAAGATGTTATTGAATCAAGTATTTGGGAGTTGTGGAGCCTTGCAAGAACTTAAACTTCATCAGATCAAGTCCATGGCATTGAAGGTTGTTTACTTGTCTACTATAATTTTAGCAAATTATCTATAATGCACAACTTCAACTGTCTGATGTTTTCTATAAGCTGAAATTACAAGACTTCCCATTAATTGGAAACTTCGACGGCTAGTTATAGTTTATATTCTTGTCTAGACCGAAAAAATGTAGTCCATAAAGTTAAGTGGTGATAGTGGGTACAATCAAAACAGATTTTGTTAGTGAAATAGTGCAATCATCATATCAAGATCATGAGCAATGCTGTTGCTTCTTTAAATTCATACCATTTATATGCATCAATCAACCTCTCATTAAGAAGCCTTTAAAGAGTACATTGAAAAAAATGGAAATGAATGAATGTTTAATTCATGTGCAAAATCTACTTCTCATACTGTAATTATAATAAACAAAATTGAGCTTTTAGTAATGAGTTTTTGTCAAAGCTGCTTTATGCTTTATTGTACGTTTTACTCTACTTTTTGACCTAAATTAAGTTTCAACAAATAGGTATATTTCGAGCAGAAAAATAGTGAGAAGTCTCTTGGGAAAATATGAGAATAAATTTGAGATCTTTGAAATCATAAATTTATTATGTTCACTTTTTAAATCTAACTACAGATGTGAAATATGAATTTTTTCCATCATTACTTTTACTCAAACTTGAAATTCCGTTTTCCTAAACAATAACAGGAGCATAATTTGAATTTTGACATATGAATCACAAAGATTAAAAAGAGAAATTTGAGTACTGTGGGACTCTATATTTTTTTTAATGTGTTCATAAAACTATTAAACATAGTTTATTAAAACTATGCATAAGATGCAGTTTGCATGCTTCACATAATTTTCCCTTTTGTCTATGTTCATTAGAATCATGCATTTTCCTTGGGCAGATCTTTTGGGTCATCATACAAAACATGATGTTCAATAAACATATTTTAAAATATTTCTGT
The DNA here is from genome assembly GCA_007258455.2 of Sequoia sempervirens. Classification (NCBI taxonomy): domain Eukaryota; kingdom Viridiplantae; phylum Streptophyta; class Pinopsida; order Cupressales; family Cupressaceae; genus Sequoia; species Sequoia sempervirens. The sequence continues at coordinate 27,604 of VDFB02118326.1, read as the reverse complement.
TCACATTTTCTCATGATTTTATTTCATTAGGTGATGGATGGAGAGAAAGGAAATGAGTATAGGAGGAGGTTACTGCCTACTTACAAGGCAACACGTAAGATGTTTAGATCATTAACACCGATTGGTCAGTGGAAGTCACAGTGTAATGATGCCGACATACACTTAGCCTTACACTATATTGAGGCCTTCCTTTGGGAATGTAATGTACCTGTAAGATCATTTTTATAGCTGATCTAAACAAAATCTTTGGAATACATTATTCTTTGTTTGCTTGAATTGTTTGTTTTTGCATTAAGGAATTTTTCCATTTAACATTTAATGATTTAAACAAAATTGATTGATATAATAATCAAAACCTTTTAAGGAGTCATAGAAATAGAGATTATTAGAATTAAAATGTCTATTTAGACTATGAAGTTATTAGATAAAAATATGAGGATGATAACATTTTCTAATACAAAATTTGTTCACTAAAGGTGGATTCAATATGAAGGAATGCTTCTTTCCAATTCCCATTTCTAACATATGAATGATTTCATTTCATCACTAATTACACATATTTAAGCAGAGAGCTTAAATAATATGCATTTCCATGACATACTATAAACAAGCATTTCAAGCATTAAGGCAGTTTGAGTCTTATTTAATCATTTTCTCTTGTTTTAGTACAACAAAATTTGATGTAACATGCAAGATTGAAGGCAACAAACCCATAAAGTTCAATGGGGATCAAGATTGAGATAAACAACGTCTCTTTGCAAACCTTGTGGTCTTCAATACTACCAAACTATAGGTTTAGCTCTTTGGACTGCGGGTTTCTAGGCATACATGCAGTTTAATTACGGGTTTGCTAGTCCCTTGATAGGCATAGTTTAACTGCAGAATTCAAGGGAATCTTGTGCTCTTTTGTATTGCAGGACCACAAATTTTCTAAAATTGTGTTGCTTACAAGACTATTGGACCACCAATTATTCTAGAAAACCACTCAAAAGGCTTTGGCTTAAATTTTCACATTTGTTTGTCCATTTTAACTTTGTTACTGATGCAGGTGCATTAAATTATACATGTATTTTTTATTATTATTGATGTATTGTCATAGGTTCTAGATATTTCTAGGCTCATACACGTAGGTAGGAATTTGTTTCTTTATAACCTCTCAATAAATTAATAATTTCATAATGAGTCAACAAATAAACTAAATCTATTTGTTTTTAGCTTAAGTCTTGGAGGTTAGAGTAATTTTAGGTGTGGTTTTGATTTTTCCAAATAAAGGAGGAATAACCTCTCAATAATCTTGTCTTGAGCGAACAAATAAACTAAATCTATTTGTTTTTAGCCTAAGCCTAGGAGGTTAAGTAATTTTAGGAATGGTTTTGATTTTCCCAAATAAAGAAGGATTTGAATGAGTCTGTTTTGACTTAAGTTTCTTTTGATGTATAAAATCAAGCTATGCATTTAGCATTTGAATAAGGAGAGTTACCCATGTGTAATAAAAAAAATGTTGTGTGATGAATAAGATTCTCATTTAGCAATATTTACGCCATATTCTTTTTGTATTAGAGCTCAAAAACTAGTCTTTGTAAAATGCTCATAATTTTCTCATATCTCAACGAAATTGAGAAATTCAAAATGTTCCGGAAAGCTGGAAATGAGTAGAATAAAACGCAAAAATCATTCTCGAAAATCCGTTTTGATGAATGAGAAGTATATGCAAGAATGTGACAGGTTATGTATAACACTTCTATTGCAATTATGAATTAGAATTGATGTTGGTAGGTTTTATGAATTGAGATTTAAGATTGTTTGTATATCTAAGGAATTCTTTTGAAGGTAATCCAAAGAAGAATGAATTTGGTCTTGTTGGGAATTAAATTTTGTGTATGAGTAGTAAATTGTTCCTTAACCCTACATCATTATTGGTATCAGAGTAGGAAACAATGATTGTAAGAGAAAGATAAGACTTTCTTTGTCAAGAGATGGCATTCAGAGTCTGTAGAAGAGGACGAGGTCGATGAAAACTAGTTGCAAATGCAGAAATTTTGGAAGAGATGAGGAATATTCAAGCACGGTTGTAGGCAATGGAGCTTGCACAGAGAAGAGGACTTGACGTGGGAAATGTCAGTGACAGAGAGGAAGAACCTCAAGAAGAAGAGGCAAAGCTTGAAGTGGAAGGAGCTGAAGGAAGAGTTAGAGCAATTTTGGGAGAAATTTCCAAACCAAAAATGGAGGTACCTATTGTGACCTTTTCACACATCACCCCATTCAAAATGGGAACCTCCCTAATTTTTGCTCCATTTGGGTCTTTTGGCTTTGGTTTTGCGGCTGTCTTTCTTTGTTCCATCTATCTTTTCGGGGATGTGCCCGTCTTTGGGCCTAGATTGAAGTTTTGGCTAAGTCTGTGAAATTAAGGTTTTCATTCTTCAGGCCAGTTTGGGGTTAATTTGAGTGAGCAAATTGAAATCTGAGCTTGGCATTGCAATCAGAAAGCTTCAGCAAGGTTCCCATTAAATTTTCACTGAATTCTGACAACTTTCTATTTTTAGCAGTTTTGGCTTTGGGGGCCATTTTTAGGGTTTACATGTATGATTTTTCAATGCATGTCAGGATAGTCTTTCTGGGTTTTTCAAGAGCTTCGCGATGATGTAACATGCAAGTCAAGTTGATGACTTGCTATTTTAAGCAGGTACCCGCATGCAGATCAGTTTTCTGGGTTTTTCTGGGTTTCTTGAGATCTCCTGGGCAGTATGACAGTTGGTTGATCACTTTTTCAGGCACTTACTATTTTTAGCAGGTACACTCCAGCAGCCCCCCAGATCTTCAGTTTCACGAGTAGGGCAGTCCAGAACAGAAACTGAGTCAAATGGAGGTCATTTGAGGCACATGCAAGTCAAATTAGGGTTTCCAACTTTGGTGCCTAAAATGAGGGGTAAAACTCGAGAAAAATGAAAAACTAATGTATCCCATCACGATCAACATCTTTCAAGCAGTCTACTGGTAAAATTTGAGCGCAATCCGCCTACTTACTATTTATAGTAAGTCACCTCCAGAACAGGGCTAAAAATAGTAGGTCAACATGAAAGGCAAGTGTGAACAGGTCAATTTGGTCATGAGGATCACGTTGGGAAAATTTCAAGTCAAGAGGAGTTGCAGAAGTTTGAAAATCAAGCAGTTACTAAAAATAGAAAATGAGGGCGAGTAGGCTAAAAAATTGGCTAAGTATTTGAGAGCCACCTCTAGAAGTCTCCTTAACACTTCAGATGGAAATTCTAAGGCATGTAGGAAGAAATGGAAGTATCCCCCTCCAAAATGCGCCCATCATGAAGCAGGTTGATGAAAAAAATTTTCTAAGTCATGAAAATTGCCTGACCCCTTGCCAAATGCGCCCAGCTTGTGGAGATGACTTGAAAATTTTCTAAGGCATTAAGGATGGAAGTACATGGTCTCATATGTGCCCAAGTCAATCAAGGTCAATGAAATCTTTTCTAAGTGTTGAAAAATGGAAGCAAGACCCCCAAAATGCGCCCAACATGAGAAGGGGTCAAATGCGCCCAAGTCAGCAAGGTGGAAATGCAAAATATTCTAAGTGATGGCAAATAAAAGTAGGCCCCTTCATATGCGCCCAAGGGATAAGAGGTGAGAGAATTTGGCTAAGTCATGAAAACAAAAGCACACCACCTCATATGCGCCCATCTAAGGAGGGAATCAGAAAAGTTTCTAAGTCTTTGAAGATGGAAGAACACCTTGTCAAATGCGTCCATGAGGAATGAGATGAAGAAAACGCCTAAGGCATGTCAAAGTGGAAGCAAGGGGTCTTATATGCGCCCAAGGTAGTAAGAGGTGTGGAAAATTTTTCTAAGTCAAAAATGGAAGTGGAGAACCTCAAATGCGCCCAAGAACAACATGTTGGCTAAAAAAAAATTTATCTAAGGAAAAATGGAAGTACCACCTAGCAAATGCGCCCAAGAGAGGTTGTTTGAAGGAAATTTTCCAAGTCATGAAAAATTAAATGAACCCCTTCCAAATGCGCCCAAGGTTGGAAAGGATAAAATAAACATTAGTGAAGAATATTTTCAAGGGTGGAAAAAATTAAATGAACCCCTTTCATGTGCACCCATGAATAATAAAGTTGAAAAATATTTTCTAAGGGAGAGATTTAAAAAAAAAAAAAAGGGTCTAAGAGGTCTTGAGTATTTTTCTAAGGGGGAATAAATTGTGAAAATATTGCGCCTTGCCTTGAGATTTTAAAAGGGACGCTGGATTTAAGATTGATAAAAATTTCTAGGGGGAATAAAATATTTTCAAGAGGAATAAAATAAAATACGCCTAAGTCCTCTGTGATGGATTTTTCTATGGCGCTTGAAAGATGAATTTTGATGGGGGTGAAATTTTCAAAATTTCAAAATGATAATTGTTGCAAATTGCCAGAGGAGGGAAAAATTCGAACTTCTGCAGAATAGTGGAGGAAGAATTAAATGAGTTTGCTAAAATAGGCGTTCTTCTAGAAGATGAAATATTCTCAAACTCAGTTATAAGAGCCATGAAAATTTTCATTTCTCCTCACGACTGCAAGTGCGAATTTGAGACTTTGAAGGTGAGAAGAAAAGTGTGAAGAGAAGTTGGTAAAGTGAGCAAGCTTGGGCGAAGTTTTTCTAAGTGCCAGAGGTTATTGAGCTTTGGAGTTAGAAATTTTGAGCTTTGGAGTTGGAAATTTTGAGGATGGATGAAGTAGGAAGAGGAATTGATGTAGGAGTGAGTGCAAGAGCAAACAAGGCTGCAAATGCTGAATCCAACAAGGCTAATGCGTCCAGGTAGGCAGTAATAAAGAAACTCAGCAAGCCATTTCTTCCTGAATCAAAGTTTACTTCAAAGCTGGGAGGGTTGATTGATACCAACCTCGGTTCATTTAATCTAGGAGCACTCAAAAGTCGAATGTACGAGCTAGGGGGCCACCCTCCATCAGTCACTGTGCACCATATTATGAAGAGTGGAATTTATGTAGCTGCTAGTTTCCCACCAGCCATTCAGTGTCCAGAATTAATCATGGAGTGCGCCAATTGTTATAGGCTAGAGCGAAGAACGATTGTTTCTCCTGATGGCAAGTTAGTTGCCAATCTCACTCTTGATGCCATTGGAGAGGTGTTTGGACTTCCCACTTCTGATAGGATGGTGTACAAAACAAGGGAAAGAGCTAAGAAGATGTACGCCTCCTCTTTTGAGAGGTGTGCTAGGATGATTAATTCAGTTTGGATGCAGAAGCCCAGGCCTACTCGCACCAAGCTGCCTAAGCAGATTATATCAGATGATGTGAAGCAAGAATACTACGACTTGATAATGATGCTCAGTTGGGTAAACAAAAGCTCTCAATCATATATTTTCGAGCCATGGATGTTTTATTACATCGGAGTTGTCATGGAGGGGAAGGAATGTGTTGATTGGGCAAGGATGATAAGCGACAATTTAGATGAGCAGTTCAGGCACCTGAGGAGAACAAAGACGTTCTACATGAGTTCATATGTTGTATACATGTTGGCCCGGATGACCAAGTATAGAGGAATAAATTACAAGGAGCCAATTGGATGTGCTCCTGAGCAGTTTAAAATCTATGAGGCTTGCCCGCAGTTGCACCTGACCAACACCGCCAACTACAAAAGGGTGAATGATGCCTTCACGATGCATATAACAAGGACTCTTTAGCGGAGAACTCAACAAAGAATTTCAAAAGAGGCCCAGGGGTTGATTGAAGAGTACGGATATTGGTTTATCCAATTTCCGAAGTTCACCTATATTAGGTTGCAGGGGTTTACATTGTATCTGTACAGATTACCGAGGTACTCCACTGACAGAATGATAATGTTAGAAGTGTCCAAGCAACTCATTGCCTATGACAAAATCTAGAAGAAGAAAAAGAAAGGAGGATTAGACTTCCCAATTACCATGGGAAATTCAAATGAAGTTTGTCCCTCATTACAGGTAGCCAGAGAAGCTGAGGTTGAGTTGCAGTTCTTCCACCTCACATACCACACTGGCAGGCAGGATTTCAATCCTTACAATAACATCAGAATGGTGTAGAATGTGGAGTACAGGCACAAGGCTCATATTGAAGATTTCTGGGCTAATGCGGTGGATGATGCTAAGATTAGAAGAAGGATGTTTTGTAGAATACCTTTGAACATGATTAGAGAGTGCGAGATTATTCTAGTTCCAGACCAGGTGGAGGAGGACGTGAATGTTATGCAGCCTGATTATAAGACAGTGAGAAATACAGCAGTCCATCTCTCTGATTGGTCAGAGCTGAAGATTACAGATTTGGATACATTATGCATACCAGTGCTGAAATTTACAAGAAATTGGGTGGAGAGGCATGTGAACAGACTTAAGAGTAGGTCAATTTCTCTCACGTACAACTTGATGGGTGACCAGAGGCCACCAACAGTCAGAAAAAGGAAGCAAGTCACCCAAGCTTCGAAACCACGAAGAGAAGAACAGGTTCAGCAGGAGCCTCAAAGAGTTGAGGAAGCATCATCCACACCACCACGTGCTCGCTCTCCAAGTGTACAGGAGGTCTCATTGTTTGCAGACCAAAGAAACCGATTGAATGAAGAACAAGAATTGCAGGAAGCAAATCAACCGCCCCATAGGGAGTCAATTGGTCAAACTGTCAATGTGCCTAGAAGAGAAAACCAACAGGAAGAAGAAGAAGAAACGGCCACCAATACCTGCTTCTGGTAGGAGATTGAGGCAGCCTTAGAGGATGAGACTACTGCAGGGCAGGAGGCTCGAGTTTTAGGAGAAGATATCTAGTAGACGGAGATTGATGAGCCTCATCCGAATGTTAATAGAGAAGAAGTGCGTGAAGAAGAAGCGAGAGAGGAGCAACCACTTATTGTTTGTGACTCGCAGCAGGCAGTGCCGAATTGGCTAAGGGAAAGAATGAGAAGGGATTCTATTGAGGAGACTGACTCGACGGTTGAGATGGAAGAATTCCTTAGTAGAATCAGTGCACCACCAAAGAAGAAGGCCAGAAAATTCTCAAAGATCTCTACAAATGAGGATGGTTCTCGCACACTGCATGTGGCCGTTCCCAGGATTGAGTGTGATTGAGATGATGCTGTTCTAGAAAATAATGTGATCACTACTGGGGAGTTAGGCCGCCCTACAGGGGCTTAGATAATTGAGGAGTGTGATAACTCCTATTAGGCACTCAAGGACAGGTTGCTCCGAACCGAAGGAAAGTACAGACGATTGAAGAGGGAGAATAGGACATTGGTTGGTTACGTGCAACACTTAGCCCGTCTGTCCCGAGAGAATCAGTTAGCGGACTATAGGTTCTGAAGAGGATGGCTCATGAGGCAAATAAATGGGTTGGCAGTGTTCGCATTGGGACAAAGAAGTTCATGGAGGATCTCACTCATTCTTATTAGCAGGCCTCTGGCATTTTGGCACTTGTGGACACTGTTGATCAGGCCTAGAGTGAGACCCATATCTATCAGACTAAGACTATTCTTCGTTTGGAGGCTTTGATGTGCATGCCCTTGCAGACTCTGGTGGAGGGATGTAGAAACCCTAGTTTCCCCTGATTCTGATTCTGACTGCGTTTTGGTTTGTTTTTGCAATTTTTGATTTTTTTGACGTTTTTTGAGGTTTTGAACAATAAATGAAGAATGCGATTTTTGCTTGGAAAAAAGGTAATAAATTTAAATAAAATAAATTATCACTTGAAACTACAGAAGCAATAGCGAATAAGGAAGCCAGGCTATTATTCAATCTCCAGTAATGATTACAAAGAAGATCTACTGACATGCAAATAGAAAAGTGATGACTTTTAATGAAAACCTGGAGATTTCAGCTTGCTGGTAAATAACTTGAACTGGTACGGCTGACATCAAATCCACTTCTCCCTCTGTCTGAAGATGCAAAGTGATGCCTAGACTGTGGGCGCCTTGACTGGTGAAGACAGAAGTCAAATATGAAAGGCGTTTTGCTTCCCTTTGAAAATACGCCCCTTTATGGACTGGTACGGCCTGTACAGTACAGATTTGTACGGCTGAGACAGCAATAAATGACTTTGTACGGCTGAGACAGCAATAAATGACTTTGTACGGCTCCTCTTTCTAGCCTCCAGAATAACAAAGAATAAGCGCCTAGATGAATAGAATGTCTTCTGAATGAATAAATATGCTGAAGCTCTGTAAATAGATAATCTCTGAAGATCAATGATTTCCTCTGGATGAAGAAACCTCTGCTGGCAATAAATCAAGTGTTATTTCACACCCTCTGAATTGCTTCCGATGGAGATGGCTCGTTCCCCAAGGAATTCGAACTTGAAACCCTAAAGTCTCTTGCTCAGATCAAAGTTGATCAATTTCAAAATCAATAATCATCATAATGGCTCAATTCCCAATGCAACAGCCTAATAACCTCAAAAGTGCGATTTCCTCAATAATAGGGTTTTATTTAAATTCGCACTTTTAATTCTTTTTAATATTTCAATAGTCCCAGCCAAATATTTTAATATAATTTTAAATGTCAATTTGGCCCCCTCTCTGATGATGGCGACCCCCTCAAGCAGAATCACTTAAGTTATAATTTCATATTATAACTTTATATTATAATCTTCAATTAATTAATATTTAATTAATACAATTAAATATTAATATTTCTCTCGTTACTCATCCGATGACTGATCCGTCTGAAGTTGACGAACATTGAAGTGATTCTGAACGCTGCCAAAGCCATACTGCTAAAAATAGCAGGGGTCCCACGCTGCTTGCCAGGAACTGCTAAAAATAGCAACTTCTGCAAGAAGTCTCCGATCGAGCCCAAACGAAAGCCTACTGATCAAACTCCGCCACTGAAGCTGAGCCAAGCTCCAAAATGACCCTCTATCCAGTCCATTAGCCTACGAGGATCGTATGATAGGCCAATCCTGTGCTCCGAGAGATGTCACTGAGAAGGGGACATGACAAGGGAGGCGTGATACAGGAGGGTGACAGATATGACTTCACCAGTTGGTATTCTTCAGTGGTCACGGGCCGAGGTTTCTTTGATGCGACACAGGCGGATTTGGCTAGAGTCAGAAAGGCTATGGGTAATATTCTGGAAGGAGTCTTGAACACACTCGAGTCTATATTTGCTAGAAGATTGACTCCAGAGGAGATCACTGCTGATGGCCTAAAGAACAGGTTGGGGCCTTTCTTTTTGGAGGTAAGGTCATTTGTTCAGGATGATTTTGAAAATGTTTCTACCTTCTCCAACATTGTTTAGAGTACTCAGGATGCCTTAGTCGCTTGGAGAAAATCTTGTATCCGGCATGGGCAGACAGTCACGATGCTAGAATTCCAGCTCAACCATATTCCACCTATTTCAGTTTAGGAAGTTGAGGCGGTGTTAGCTATATTCGTCGAGTTCGCAGTCAAAGAGAAGGAGAATGGAAACGCCTTGTTGGATGATGACCTTTTGGAAGATGATGATGGACATTAATTGATCATTATGACTTTAGGAGAGAGTGGAGAATCTTTTGCTCATTTATTACCCCACTTCTCTTTGTGGCAGTTTTAAGGGAAAAATCTTGATCAAGGCATATGTGGCTCAATCTGAGCTCTTCATTGTAATTGAATCTAATCTGTCCATTGGATTTGGCCATCTATAAAAGGGGCATCCCCCCTCATTTGTACATTATTAGACATAGAGAGATAGCTAGGAGATAGAGCATAGAGAAATAGAGAGCATAGATTGATAGCATAGTTTAGATTGAAGAGGAAGGAAAGTTTTCAAATTGAATGCTTTGTAAGAGATTGTTGTGAACACTCCTTTAATAAAAAGAGTTATCATTGCTTGTGGTTTCATCTTTTATTGTGGGTAGCTAGCAAGATTTCTTCGTCCTTCCAATTCACTTAGAATCTTAAAGTAGAACTTAGAGTAAAATAGATTTATTTCATGCAAGTAGATGGTAGTTGTGGAATGTGGTGTTTAATTTGAGCAAGCTTCGTTAATCCATACCACTAGCGGGCTCGCTGATGGTGGGTTCGCCCTGCGTGGTCAACTGGAATATTGTGGACCTAACTTCAATTACGGTTAACATGTTGGCATGTGTCATTGTGATGGTGTCTTCATACTAAATCGTGATCTGAATACTTTTAGTTACTCCTTTAAAGATTGCACCAGTTCTATGGAAGCTGTCCAAGGCGAGGCGAAGCAGAGCTTGGTTGAAGTTTGCAAGAGTTGATCTCCACGTCCCGCGTTTAGAGTAGATCATAGCATTTCTAATCCCTGCAACCATTCAATTCAGTACTTTCTAGTTAGTTTAGGAAACTTGAACTTCGCTGATAAATCTTTCGAATCATGAAGACCCCTTTCTCTTTGAGCTTCGATTGAACAATTACATAAGTCCCCCTTGAGATACCAGCAAATCACATTGAGCCAACTGAAACTATATCCACTGCATGAAGGAACCTTGGAGTTGAATGCATGATCTTTCTCGCAATCTTAGCATGTAGGATAGTTTGATCAAGAGAGGATAGAGTAACCGTTGGTAACTTTATTCTGTGTTGGTGCTGTCATAAAACACCCATCAACAGTACCCTTGTATGAAGGCAGCCTGAATGTTGAAGACCTGATTGATTGGATTAGTGCCATGGATAAATACTTTGAGTATGAGAATGTAGATGATGAAAAGAAGGTGAAGTTTGCAGTAACTAGACAGAATGGCCATGCATACCTTTGGTGGGATGGAGTACAAGATGAAAGAGGAAAGAAAGGCAAGCCCAAGATCAAGAGTTGGGACAGGATGGTGGCTAAATTGAAAGGTAAATTAATGTCCAAAGATTATGAACTTAGTTTTTTCAAGAAAGTGCAAAATCTTAGAGAAAAAGAAATGTCAATGAAGGATTATATAGAAGAGTTTTATAAGTTGAGGATTAGAGCTAGTCATATAGAAGAAGGCCCTAAGAAGGTGGCTCGATATCTCAATGGATTGAGATTCAATATCCAAAATGAAATCAGCCTTTTGTCCCCCAGAACAGTTGAAGAAGCATATCAGTGTGCTCTCAAGGTAGAGGAAAAACTATCCAAAAAACAAACACAAAATCCAAGGGGTAAAGGTGGAAGTTTTAGAGGTAGAGGACAACAAAGTGGTAGAGGTAAATGTAGCAGAGTGTTTGTAGTTGATATGGCAAACAAAAGTTTTGATGCCTTGATTACCAGTATGCAATAACGGGTTGTATATATCTGATGGAAATAATATTAATAATTGTTGGTGACATCCAATTTCATGACTATGTAATGTTCCGATTTTAGCTCTACAATTTTCAGTGACTATTAGCCTATTTCCGGAAACCTGTAGGCTAATCAAAAGTGCAAATTAGGGTTTCCTATTTTGTAGGAGGTTTCAGATGAGCTTTTGAAGGCTTGCATGCAGGAGTTTGGAAGTGATTTTTGTGGAGCTTTCTCGGTTTTTGGAGAGCTTCAGGATGTGGTAACATGCATGATATAAAAATGACATGCATTTCTATCTGATACTTTGCATGCAGGAAAGGTTTTTGGGTTTTTCTGGGTTTTTAGAGAACTCCAGTAAGGTATAACATGCATCTGATTTTGTCAACTTTTCCAGACACTTACTATTTTTAGTAAGTCATGATAACTGCTTAGTTAATGTTCAAATGAAGTTTGCAAAAACTTACTATTTATAGCAGTTTGCTATTTTTGGTAAGTTCTATTTATGGCAGTGTCATCCTAGCAGCAACACAGTCATTGCAGTCCATCATTCTATTTTTGGCAGTGAGGCAGTTTGGTTTGGGGCATTGGCTTCTTTTTTCCTCTTGGCGCTAAGTTTTAATAACTTAGTCATTTTTCAGTGTTGCTTTTTTGGACCTCGTGCCTAGGCGATAAACTTCAAGTTTATTTAAATGAGGGGATTCTTAAGTGGACGTCAAAGTTGAGGATATTAATATTTTTAAAAGTGGTTTTAATTGCTACTTTATTTTGGACGCCCAAGATGAGGAATAAAGTGTTTAATTAATAATTCATTTCTTTCAAAAAAGGTGGCATTCCTTTTGGAAGATGAAATGGTTTAGCTTCTTATTGGAAGTTATAGATGTGTTTCGAATGCCAATGAAGACTATTTATTGATGCCTTGCTCCTTCATTCATATCTTTGGAAAATTAAACATAATGTTATGCTATTGAATTGATTTCAGAAGCCGCTTCGAGGAACGCATACCTCCTAGCACCATTCCAATGCCAGTCTTCGTGCTAGAGAGATAGTACTTAGCTGGCCTACTAAAGACCGTGCTTCACTTAGGAGTGTGGATAGAGCTCAATTTCAAAATTATTACAAGTAGATTGTTGATGTATAGTCTGTTTGTACGGCTGCTGATTTGTATGGCTGAAGCGAACTTTTGCTTGTAGCTTCGCCATTTATTTTTGTTTGGTTTTGGGTATTAGCTCATGTTGTTTCACTGTGTAGGGTGCCTAGTGTCACTAAGTTTCAGCTTTTATTGTTGAAGATCTGATTTTTAATAGAAGGATGACCCTTTTTGGAGGCCGTACCATCTCTTGTTGGCTGCATTGGGATTTGTGCCAAAAAACGGTGCAATTTTAAGGGTGTGTTCCTACTGCTACTTGGACGCCTTGATATCTTCTTCAGTTTGCATCGAATTTCATGTCAATTGAATTCCAATTGACCAAGTTGTGAGCATTTCAGTGAATCTCTATCTTGCTGGTTTGATTTTCTATATTTACTGTTCCTGATCAGACTTGATTATTTTCTGTTATACTGCTGATTTGAGCCTAATTTCCATATCATTCACATGTATTAGTTAGAGGTCATTCTCTAACTCATTATAGCTTCGAAAGTATATCTTTATGTTTTGCGCAGCTGAAACTTCATATTTGTAAAGCTAATTAGTAGTACTAATAGCTGTTATTTAAATCTGCACTTTATATTTTGTATTTACTCTCACTGAAGAAGTGGTTGAGTCATTTTTTTACTTTCAGCACTTAATGGTTAGATTCCCCCTGCTGAATAAGTGGAAGTGTGGATTCATGGCTGGCTTGCCGCCTTGTTAATTGTTAATATCTTCACTCCCACTGCATAAGTGGTTGAGTTTGTAATTTCCTTTCATTTTATGGCCGGCTCGCCGCCTATGTTCAGTTGTAATTACATTCCAGTTAGCTAACGATCCCCGACACTATATGCTCTCACCTCGCCCACATTGGGATTTTGGTGATCAAAAGGTGAAGGGTTACTATTTTTGCTGGTTTATATTTGAAGCTAATGCTAATTAGTGGTGAATTGTGCTGATATTGTCCAAAAAAACGAAGGGGGATATTTCAGTCGTATCAAAGCTGGTTTTCCTACCATCCTGTGAAATTAGAGTTACAGTTGACAGATGCCTGTTGGGAAAACAAACTTCCGATTTTTTTTTTCAGATTGAATGATGGCTTCTGATGAAGAAAAAGGTTTGGCATGGTCACTTTACATTGTAGGACAAAGGCTTAGTGAAGAATGTCAGTCAAGGGAAGATGAAGTGGGCATACTTCATATGGTGGAACAATGTTTGAGCCAAGTGAAGTAGTCACCTTCTAAGGTGATGAAGATGGCATTATCACTTGCAGTTACCTCTCTGAATCATCTCTATTGGTTGAGGCATCCTGACGAAGAAACCAATTTGCTGATTACTTCATGCTTCAGTGAAGTGATGAGAATTCTGGCACCATTGATGCCCTATGATGATGACACTATGAGGAAAGTACTACACATGATTGTAGAAAGTCTTGATGAAATTGGTAGTAGTCAATACTCCATAAGAGCTGCTATATTGAAGACATTTTCAAAACTTAGAACAAGTATATTGTTGATAAATTTGGGTATGCAAGATCAAATATATTATCTGTTCCATTACCTCTTCAATTCAACTTGGAGCGAACAAGAAGAGAATATAGATGCAGCCGTAAGAGACATTCTTGTCCTAACTATCAATGAGGTTGATGACATTCCTCAACCCGTCCTATCTCTTTTACTAGATACTTATGAAAAAGAAGGAATGATTTCCCCTATTGCTGATAAGTTGATCAAAGATTTGTTTATTCAATGTGAGGGAAAGCTGAAGCCTTACCTGAAGAAGACAGTACAAATAAATGAGGCGGGTTCTAATGTTGAAAACATGAATAAAATTTCATCTCCTAATGATTCGGTGGCAGATTCTCAAAATGTACCTTTAGATATGCATACTAAGGACAACGAAGCAACATTGGTTTTGGATACACATGAGGGAGTCACAAGTGCAGAGTCGGTGGAGAACATTAATATGTCTGCTAATAATGATTCCCAATCAGCTAATGATCTGCTTCTCCATCTCAACAATTCAGGTGGATTCTGGTTTGAATTCCCAACCAAATCTGTGGATGAAGAAGTCGAAACTTATTCCATTGCTATCATTTACTGTCATGATTCAATGATGACTACATTGTGTATGATCAAAGATTGTCTTCTATGTGTTTGTAACCCTACTTGGGAGGAAGGGCTTGAGAAAAGTGGTGCCTAAAAACCCCACTTAAGGTTTCACCCCTAGGACCCAAGGCAGGGATGTGCCATGGAGGGGTGGCAAGTCCACCTAAGGTTCCGCTAATCCCAAGGCAATGGCTGGGCCATGGAGGGTTGGGAGTCCCACCTAAGATTCCGTTGCGGCCATGGAGGGATGGTAGGCCTTGGCCATTTCTAAGCTCCGTTGGCTTCCCCCATTAGGTCATGTGTTTTCCGAGGAGATGTCATGGGTGGAGAATGCAGTTACAAGTCCCCTAGAGTGGAAGGTTGTAGGTTACAACCTCTTGAACTTAGCCAAGCACTTCGGGCGGATTTGTCCACATGGAGAGAGAATGCAGTTACTAGTCGCTAAGAAGGAAGGGTTGTAGGTTACCACCTTTGTACTAGGGATCATGGCTTCGGGCGGATCCATCCATGCCACCCCGCATGTGTTTTCATGATTGCAATGATGATTATATCTCTATATTTGAATGCCTAGACCATAGTTTACATACTCTCTGATTACTCTCCGAGTAGCCGAGTAATCTCCAAACAATTTGCATGCCGAGTAATTTCTGCTTTTAATCGCAGGTAGTAAGCAGATGGATTTTCTCCCATCAAATTATTGAGTAATCACTAGTAGCTCGCAAAAACCCACAAACTTGGCATGTTTGTGTGTGTATAAATATGTTTGTGTGTGTATATGCATGCAAACTTGGCATCCTGTGTATGTTTATAGATATGTATGTGTGCACAGTGTAGTCCCGAGTATACACACATAAATATCTACACAAATTTGCCAAGTTTTTCCCGAGTCAAAATTTTTGGGCTTGCCGAGTACTCTCTGATTCCAAGTATGTAAACTATGGCCTAGACATTAATGCTAATGAACATGCGTATGTGTGGAATACTGCTCGCTTTGTGGATGTAGGTGATCAGCCAAGAATTCCCCATCCTAGAGTAACCAATTGGCCAACCCTAACCCTAAACAAGTAATCTCTAGGACAGGACCAGGTAAGGGACATTACACACTCATACCTTTGAAAGATGAGAATGCAACTAAGGAGGTTAGTCCTAAAGTGTTGATGGTCAACAGTAAAGAATTCTTACATCAAATTAAAAATGAGGTAAGTTTTGCATTAATTGGCAAACCAAGAATAGCCATTACTAGCACAAAGTTGACTGACTTTCCTATAGAAATTCAAGATTTGTTGAGTGAGTTTGTTGATTTTGTTGTGGATGACTTACCTAATGAACTACTTCCAATAAGAAGAATTGCCCATCATATAGATCTCATTCCAGGGGCCAATTTACCAAACAAGGTAGCTTACAAGATGACTCCAAAGGAAAATGAAGAAATCAAGAATCAGGTACAAGAATTATTGAAAAAATAAGAGAAAGTTTAAGTCCTTGTGCTGTTCCAACAGTGTTAAGTCCAAAGAAGGATGGAGGTTGGAGAATGTGTACATATTGAAGAGTCATCAACAAAATCACAATCAAGTATAGATTTCCTTTACCTCAAATTGATGACTTGATGGATTATTTAAGTGGTGCAAGATACTTGTTGTACCCCAAATTAAATTTTTTGATACATTTAGGCATTTTGAAGAAATGGTCAAAGTCTTGTGTAAAACTGTCAAAAGGTCGAAAAGTGAAAACTTGCATGTCATGCATGGTACTCAAAAACTCAAAATTTTTAAATTTGAGGATCTGGGTCTGCCTAGAGTGAGGATTTGTACAAAACCCAGATCTTAGTTTTTTGGCCCAAAATTTTAGGAAATTTTCTAAAAATAGAAAGTTTCTAAAAATAGACTTTTTCTAAGATTTTTTGGATTTCTTCTCAAATGGATGCTGGCAAAAATTTCTAAAAATAGAATTGTTGGTTTCCAGGGTTCAAACTGATTTTGATTGGCTTAAAATACTTCCGCATCAAGTTGGTCCAGTCAAAATCATCAAAAGGTCAATTTTGCCTTGGTGGGTCTATTCAGAAGCTAAAATAGGAGCTCCAAGGTCATCAATGGAGATTGCTCAACTGCTAGGTGTCAGATTCGAAGTCTCAAATACTACACAAATTGAGTAAATTTGGCTAAGTTTGGAGATGTTAGGTGCTCCTGCCTAGTTAAGGCGCCTAGCCAGTCATGCCTTAGAATATTTTTCAGTCCCGTCGATCGAAGCTCAAGGGACGAAGGATGAAGAACGAAGGAAAGTTGAAAATTGCAAAATAAAAACTCTCGCCAGTAAAGGCGCCCCTGGTAGCCAGGTGTGCCCATCATTTCAAGGCCTCAAATGCTGTTATTAGGGTTTCATCATTCCAAGACAACTTGCTCAGAATTCCTTTGGCTCCGCAATGAATCCAACAGTAGGTCCATCGGATCAATTAGTCAACCAGGATCGTTGATCAAAAAGAGAAGTTTCATCAAAGGGAAAGAATGCAAATCATGGAAAACATAAAACTATTCTAAGTCTGGGAAATTTTGGGCGCCTCAGCTAGCTAGGGGCGTCTAGGGTTTTGGAGGACCTAATTCGGAGATTAGAGTTTGCAAATATGGCCATTGTCTTCGGAATTCTGCAAGCTTGATAGTGAATATCTTAGCGAGTTCATCGGATTCTTCAGTCATCTGTAGTTGCAGATCAAATGGAGGACAAAGCATGGAGGACAAATTTGAGAGATTGAAAAAGGGCTAAAATGGTTGTTTGGTGATCATGGGCGTCCCAGGCAGCTAGGGGCACCCAAGCTTTTGGGCATTCAGAAGTCAAAATTAGGGTTTGTTGCCTCCAACAGCTCTCCTTCAGATTTGAATAGGCTTTTCAATGGATATCTCGGGGAGCTCATCAGATTTGTCAAGCACTAGTTATGTTAGATTGAACGGAGGAATAAAATCTTGCAAAATGAGAAAAGTCAAAGGCAAAGTTGAAAATGTCTAAAAATATTCTAACTATGGAGAAGTTTGGCGCCCCAGCTAGCTAGGGGTGCCCAAGCTTTTGATTCCTTGAAACTTGTTGGTGTTTAAATTAGCACCTCTGGAGTGCTATTTGTAAACGGTCAGCTATTGCAAGTGTTATAGTACTGCTCCTTCGGATTATAGAGGAAGATCTCTATTTGCTGATGTAATGTGTAAGAAAGGGTAGAGTAGACTAAGATTCTTATCTTTTTGTACTCAGTGGTAGGAGACAAGGATGCACAAACACAATGTGCCGTAGCTAAGCTTTTCTCTGGTTTCTGCAGATCTTAACTACGACTAAACTAGCTTTTAATCTATCCTATCTCCCCAAGATAAACAGAGCATGAGGGCATAGGAGCGGGAATGGATGGTTGGATCACTTGAATCGGCCGTCTCCTTAGAATATGTGATGTTCCTGTTTTTTTCTTAAAGCCGATTTAATTATTTAAATATTGAATTGGTCTTTATTTTCCTTAAAAAGGCTTTTTCATAATTTAATTAATTAATTATATTTGGACTTTATAAAAGTTATTGATAAATGGTAAATATTTGATACTTTATAAAGTCTTTATTACAAATTAGAAATGGATTGAGTTGCCATAACGCAAAAATGAGTTAGTTGTTGTAACAAAAGGTGGTGGTCTTTATTAAAGCATTTGGGCGAACTCAGAAATATCACGAAAATTTGAAGGATGTTTTGTAACAAAACTACAGATTTGGGAATGCAAACTCTCAGGAATCATGACCATGTTTGGACGACAATCCCATTCATTGTAATCAGTGAATCGCTTAGTCAATGGCTGAGCGAATGTGTTTATTTGGTAACGGACAAATACCCAAATGCACGACTGGTGTGTTACGGTGAAAATATTTCAGAGAATGAGATTATTTCTTGAAACCCGGTAACGGGTGGCAGAGTGTAGTCGGTTGATCATCACATATGAATATTCATCCAAAGGTTTAGTGAATTCGTTGGTGTTGGCTGTGCATTGCATTAGGAGTCTTCCTTTGGTTTGTATTAGATGGTTCAGATGACGTGGATTGGCATTTGAGTAACGGTGACTGACATTTGAAAATCATATCTTATTGGTGTGTTCTCTATGAGTCGTCATCCAACACATATCTTCTATGGGCATCGGGAGCGGTTAGTGATTTAGCCACCGTAGGAGACAAGGAGGTGTCCCGATATCGGGCGTGAACATTTGTGAGTCACAGACCGTATACACCATAACAGAGGAAGTTCGGGATACACACTTCATCATTATAAGTATACACTATTGTATTCGAGACGGGCCTGTATCATTCTCTCCTGATGGTTCATATTCACGTTTGGTAAGGATCATATTCCAGTGAGACCATTGACGTTGGAGTTGGCATCGCAAAGCTTCAATCTCTTGGAGTATCATTGAGGAGTTCTATCATTGTGGCGTCTCAAGGCACCGGCAATCTCTTGAGCCATTAGAATTATTGCTATTCCTCCAATCATTACCGGTGGCTTTATTAAGTGTCAATGTGCTAGGTAAGCCATTTCTATTGTTGCTTGGTGAATCGAGATTCCTATATGTTCTCATGTTTATACTGAACGAAGAGCTTCTCAGGAGTCCCCTGTACTCTGTTGACCTTTCCATTGGCATATACATTGGATGTTTGAAGAGCACGGGCTACGGGTATGCCTTGTTGCTAGACAACCAATATTGAAGGGTCAAAGAGGCCTATTGAGTGCGGAACCACTGCTTGTTTCCTATCAAGTGCTGAAGTTATTCTCAGGTCAGAATAGTATTTTATTAATATTCCCTTTGGTGTCGTTTTGAGGAATATTGTGCCTATGTGTATATTTGGAGACATTAACTGAGTTTGGAAGAATACATTTATGTGTGACTTTGAAAGTTAATACAAAGGATCATATTTATTTTTGCAAACAATTTTGTTTTGATATAGTAGTTGAACATAAATATAATATTCTGTGGGCATGCAATTTTTGGACTCTTGATAGCAGTTACATATAATTGTATCACTGACTATGATATTAAACATTTTGAGAATAGTCTTGAATCGAGCATTGAAGATCACTCAGTATAACATATAGTTTGACAAAAGTTGCTCAGTCAAACTATAAGAATCGAGGATAATCTTGATCCACTAGGTTGGGGTCATTACAGAATATGGCCGAGGCTCTGAACTCTCGGATATACGCTGGGATGAGGTTTTATACAAGCAAACAGTCTTCACGGTAAGTTGGATCTAAGACCTGCCAAGGAGGAGGAACCCCTATCCGAGGTATGGGCTAGGAAACAGCTTACTAGAAACAACAAATTACGATGTTTTGGCCAACAAACTTGCTAAGGAGGAGGAACCCTTGTCCGAATTATAGGTTGAAAGTCAATCCATTAAACAACATCACATGATAACTTTTGATAACAAATATCCGAGGAGGAACCGCTATCCGAGGAGGGATATGAAACAATGAGCCATTTAAACACAAGACGTTATGGAAGAACTCAAATCTTTAGATCAAATTGCATGTGCCTTTTGATTTCTTTCTTCAAGCTTTCTGAACGAATTACAAAGATTGGGACAGCAAAGGCACGAAATCATGCACAATTACGATCAACCAATGAACTCTCATCCAAGAGTGAACAAATATTCGCTTTCAAAGCTATTGGCAACAATGGCGCAACAATTTTGCATAGCAAGTAAAGGTTAAAAAAATAATGAGCCTAAGGCTCTTATTTATAGAACTCAAAGGAGTAGGTAACCCTAAAATCTCCTTGAGTTAACAAACAGTTCTTGCCAATCAATTAAGCAAGATTTATTCCTAAAAAGGGGGAACGAACAGTTAAGAGTCATCTGGAAATTACTTCAGTTGACTGAAACTAAACTAAAGGTGAACTTTAATACAAAGTATGCCTCCAAAATAGACATCCACGTTTAGTGGAGATCTGAGATCCACAAATTATGGAAGTCAATTAGACATCCTTAATTACTGGGATCTAACAATGCATGATTTGTGGGATGTGGAGTTAACTTGGAAAGGGGCATGAAGTTAACTCCAATTACATTTAATGTCTTCTTGAGTTGACTTGGAAAGAGGCATCAAGTCAACTTCAAGTATCATAAATGCCATTTGGAGGGTAGGACATTCTTTTTGGTGCCTTTACAACTCACCACTAGTCAATAGTGTTTCTATCCATTCATTGACTTCTTCAGCCTCTGGGTAGTTAATGCTCTGCAAAATGATGACGTGGCGCTTGAGCATTACTTCGCCTGTCGTGAGTTGATGCGGGAAGTCTATACACTGGGCAGCTGCCTCATCGAATCTGGTAGACAAAGCGACCACTTTGGCCAACTTGCAACCATCTGGATTATCAAGGAAGGTGCTGCGGATGACATCTCTGAACTGATTCTACACCGTAACCATCTCAATGTATTCTCCTCCCTCGCGCTGATATTCTATGTGAGGGAAGGGTATTACCAATGTTCTTGCGAAGTTGATAATATTTGCGACCACCCGTCGGTAGTCAATCAGTTCTACTAAATGGGCATCATAGGCTTTCACCTTGTATGACATCTGTTCTTTCCAAGCAAAGAGATGTTACTTGTTTTCCTCAGAGTAGACTGACTGATATGCCAATTGCAAGTCTACAATTGTGGTTTCATCTCCTGGCCTCTTCTCTGCTATTCTTTGATTTGATTGCTGAATCTCTGCACGAAGTCCATATGCTTTATCCCGTAACTAGTATAGATTCGCTAGTATACATCGCCCTTTGAGAACAAACTCCTCCACTTGATCTCTCAAGTTTTTTCCGTATGTCATCAGCTGTTGATGGTTTTGCTTTGCGGGAAGATCTAGCAATTCTTGTGGTAATGCCGAGATGTTTGGGGTGCCGTGCATTAAGCTGGAAATGTACAACCTCAACTATTAGTTCTCAGCCTTTAAGGCTGCTTTGTCTTTTCCATCCTTGGCCATCCTTTCTTGGGCACTCATTGAGGTGATTCCGAGAAGGTCTGCCTCCATTTGTCGTGTGGTCTTTCCGAGGTTAAGTTTAGACAATGTGAAGTCTTCCACTTGTACCTCATGTATGCTTTTATCTTCTGGTGGGGTAGTAGTCTCTATGATGAACTCACATTTTGCATTCCTTTCCATGTGAACCCGCTTCTTCAACTTCTTCTTCTTGTGGGACATGGTTGAATTCTGTGAAGTCAAGCTCATAGGAGGGCCTTTCCCTCTTCCTTCCTAGGAAACCCTCAAGCCAGATAGAATCTCGGCTAGCTTCGCTAGGAGGAATATGAGGCCCTTGAATGCCCGAAGTATGAGACTGTGCTGGAGTGACGTCTCTCGGTGGCGAGTCCGAGTCGATGGGGACTTGTGACTGCTGTGATGGTGGTGATGTAGGTGGCTCTGTTTCTAGCACAGGCACCGTTTCTGCTGCCGCTTCTTCTGCTTCTTCTGCTGCTGTCTGTTCAACAACTATCTCTGCTACTGGCTCTGGGGTAGCAATACCCATGACTATTTCGGGATTGTGTGTGGCTGTCTCCACATGTATCGCCTGTGTTTTGGCCTTGTATGCCCTACCATTCTCATGCCTTTGGGGAGATTGCACCATTGCTTCTTCCTGGGCTTCTTTCTTGACGTGGAAGGTGGTGTAGACTGAACCTGTGGTAGCTCTGTTCTGGGAGGTACCACCTTTGTTTTCTTGCTGTTGAGGTAGAGTTGACTATTTCTGACAACTCTACTTGTCCTCTCCTCTATAGATGGGTTATCCTTTGTGTACCAATCCACTCTTGGGAGTGGTTTTGAGTCAACTGAATCTACGAAGAATGAGGGGAGAATGACTTCCCCTTCACCATTAGATAAGCCTTCGACGTCTTCTGACATAAAGTCAGCAATTTGCGAGAGCCTGAACCTGCTATAATTCCTTCTTCGCAGTTCATACTCATCGTCACAATTGACCCAGTAATCTTCCATAGAAGATTCATGTGATGGGCGTTGCTTGAGATGTGTCGCATAGAGGCCTCTGAGATCATATGACCTCTCAATGAGGTACTTGAGATTAAGCCTCACTGTTTCTTGGCTCATCAACTTGGCATCTGCCGTTGACCTACATCTATAGAGTCCCATCTCAACGGGGAAGTTCACAGCTATCTTCTTCTTCAAGCGCAAGTGAATGAACTTCGGATAACTGCCTTAGGAATTCCATGAAAACTACCCTATTTGAAGGGGAGTGTGGCATCATGGTGGGGTGACCAATGTAGTCGTACACGCATATGTAGGTGAAGGTAGGGAATTGGATAAACCAATCCGCCTAGTCCACCATTGCCTCCTTGGCTGCTTGTGAAATACGTACGTGCATCTCATGGTCTAGATCTCGTACAGTGTGCATGATGAAGAGGTCACTTGTCCTTCTGACGTGTTGCTTTGCTTGAGTAAACTCAAGACGTGAAAAGTGTTCATGAACCTTCTGCACACCTAAGGTTCCCACATTGTTTAATATCCTGAACTCGCTTTGGAAGGCAATCGGTTACACCAGGTAAGAACACATGTGGAACCTATGAGCTTCTAGAAACCCGGTAGTCTGTTGGTGAAGTGTATCACTGATCAGAGTGGCCCAGTCGTAATGTTCCCTCTTGCTGATGATTTTTGCAATGACATAATACATCCATGACTGAAATTGATTGCCGTCCTCCTGTCCAGTGATTTTGCTGAGTAGAGTGATTAACATTGCATACTCATCTTTGCATTCTCCTCGCCCAACCAACTTAAGCAAGTTAGCCTTTTTCACTTTCAGCCATTTTTCTGCCATTATTCCTTGGCATTTGCTCTTGGATGCTTCAAATGCTTTGTCACAATCTGTCACTGATATGACCCTGCTGGTAGGGCAAGGTGGAATATCAAAACGTTTTTCAATGTCCTTTGTCTTTAAACTGTAGATTATCCTCCTATCCATTGATCTGATTTCTCTCGTGGTAGGATTGTAATGCTTAATGCAAACGATTACAAGCTCCACACTTTATAATGTGATGGGGATGGACGCAACTTGAAGCAACCCAAACTCCTCTATGTTTTGTAACGTGATCTGATTCATGCCCTCCAAGTCTTCTGTATCAACCACTGGGTTTACTTGATGTAATTCTGTGTCAGTCGTTTTCAGGTAATCATGTTACAAGGCCGTCTTGGTCTTGTATTGTACTTGAGAGTATTGCATCTTGAATAACTTAAAGATTGACTGCACACTTGACCCTATTCTGACAATTTTTGAAAACCCCTAAACATAGCGCCCTGCCGAGAAGTATTTTTCCAGAAAAAATTTGGCACATGGGTTTTGTTCATGCTTCAATGCTGAACAAGCCCAGTTCCTCAGAATTTTGATTCTGAAACTTTTTCGGAAAAACCCCCAAAAATAGGGGCAACAAGTTTGCTGATTCTGGAAAATCTGACGAGATGGGTTTCACTGGAAAATTATTCTGAATTTGCCCAGTTGATCAGATCTGTGGTAGCCTGCTGATTTGTGTGACATGCAAGAATACCTAAGACAAGAAAAGAGGAAGTAGACAAAAGATGGATTGGAAGTTTTTAATCTGACTCCCTGAGAAAATTTGTCTCTGAATCCAACCTCTAATTAGAAATCATCCTCTGCCTCTGATCTTCAAGAGATATTGAATAACTATTGGAAACCTTTGCTAGTTCTAAAAATGGCGTCCTGGAGAGCTTCTTGCTGTTTTGAATCTACAACCTGCAAAGAAATAATGAAAAAGGACGCTTAGATTTGCTTTATGTAGACTCAAGCCTGAATCCTTGAAGTTTGGGTGCCTAACTCATGATCTAAGCTTGATTTGGCCTGATCTGGAGTTCAAAATGTTGATTTCCATTGATTGTGGGGTGAATTGGCTAAGTTTGCCTCCAAAATATCTTAACTGAAGTCAACAAACTTGCCTTTGACCTTTTTAGGCATCCCTTTTGAGTTTGAGTGCTTTTCATCATTTTTGCCATGTTGAATGACTTGTGTTTGATCCTCGCTCCAGATTGATCAGTTGATCCTGAGCAGCTGTTGATAGATTCACTGTTGAGCTGGATCCGTGCTGAAGAGATGTGCCTAGGAAACCCTAAGCCGGAAAACTGAGTTTGAGGCTCCAGAAGACTGGGCGCCTTTCTTCAGCAAGGGCGCTTTTGCACTTGCCTTAGTCAATTTTCAGTGTCTATTCTTCAACTTTTTATTTAGATCTCCCGTGCTCTGTTTTGATCTCCTCGTTGACTGACAAGTTGGATAATCATTCTGATCTATCTATCGTGATCGCTTAGTCCCTAAAGTATCGGTGTCTCGCCTCCTCGAAAAGAATTTGGCGAAGTACTTTTCTTAGGGGCTTTTGCTCTTTGATCGGCTATTTGAATTTTGTCGAAAATCACTTCGCTTTGATTCTGCCATTGGATGGATTGCCTGGTCGAACTTCGATGGTTTCATATCGAGGTTTACCCGGCAGCAGTAGTTGTCATCTTCAAGTCCTTAGCCTTCGTTAGCATCTGCGCCCAAAAGAAAGGCGCCTTTCAAAGAAAGGGTGCCATTTTCAAGACAAGCTGTCGTTTCTGGATGTTTTTTATAACCTCTTTGCCTTTTGTCGACAATTGCCGGTGATCGCCTTATCAGATAATCTCGCTAAATGTTTTGTTGTCGAGCTAGCAAGAGAACGCCAAGGATGACTGCCTTGGATGATTCAAAAGGCCGTATTTGACCCTTGAAGTTCAAGGGCGCCTTTCTCTAGAAAGGGCGCTTTTCTTCATTTTGAGCTAGTTTCTCCTTCGTAGCATTTCCAGAGTTAGCAAAATTTTGGCCTTTTCTGTTTTCGAGAATCTTCTTCGTCAAACAACATCTTTTTCATCCTTTTTCGGCATGGTTGCGTTGTTGAAGCTTTTGAACCTTAGCTTTCAGCACCTGGTACTGGCCAATCTGCCATTAATGGTTGTAGAGCTCCTAACTTTGTTCCTGAAAAATAGAAATAGACCCACCAGAGTAAAACATGTCTTTTGATAATTCTGACTTGATTAGTGTGATCGTGAAGTCGATTAATCCTATCAAAATCATTTTCAATCATTTCTGGGAAGGTCCTATTTTCAGGGGATTCCTTGAAAATAGGGGTATGAAACCCTAATTTTCAATTTTTTGAAAATTTGCACATATGTTCCTTGAGAGAAACCCACAAAGACCCTATGTTTGGTTTGACCTAAAATAGACTTTTGACGACATTTTATATTATTTAGCTCAATTTAAGCAGAATGCCAGAAAATTATTTTGGGTACAACAAAACTGCTTTTCTAGGCCCGTCACTTCCAGAATACCCCCCTCAAAATTAATTAGGCTATCCAATGAATCCAACAGTCAGATCATCAGACCTCCTGAATGGCCAGAAATAGGAATTCATCCGAAGAATCAGAAAGTAGTGTAAAGTTGAAGAAAATGAAAAATGGCTGTCTGGAGGACTTGGGCGCCCTAGGTAGCCAGGGGTGCCCAAACATTTTGTTTACCCAAAATAACTTTTTGCTTTTAAGAGACATTTTTGTTAAAATGACTTAGATCATGTAAAAATGTTTTCAAAAGTATGTTTTAGGTCAAACAGAACATAGGGTTTTTGTCAAGGAACATATGTGCAAAATTCTGAAAATTTGAAAATTAGGGTTTTGTGCCCCTATTTTTAGGGAAACCCCTCAAAATAGGACCTTGCCAAAATTCATTGAAAATGATTTTGATAGGATGAATTGACTTCATGATCACACTGGTTAAGTCAAAATCACCAAAAAGTTAGTTTTACTTTGGTGGGTCTATTTTCATTTTTTAGGAAGAAAGTTATGAGCTCCGCAGCCATTAATGGCAGATTGGCCTGTACCAGGTGCTGTAATGTCCCATTTTGGGATTTTCCCTAAAAACACAAACTTGATGTAGTTAGGGCCTTAACTTACACTCACCTGTTGTAAACAAGGTAAGCCCATTGGCTCAATATGTTATAAGGAGAATTAAATAATGATAAATTGTCTAAAGATGATAATTCAATAGGTGAACTAATGTTCTAATTTATGAATGAAGGAATTATGAGAAAGAAGTCCTGTTTGATGGCAGATTATTCTTGAGCATATCCTTTGGATATTGGTGCATATTTGTTGCTGAGTTAACTTAATTCATTGGTCGGAAAGTTGTATGTTCCAACTCCACGGTGATTTACAACTTTATATCTTCTATTGGCTTCATCCATGTTATCCTGTAGTTGTTTCATGTGAGTCATTTGGAAGACCAACAATCTGACAGATGGTTTGCTGCTTATGCCAATTCTACAATGCTCCATGCTCTTCGTATTCTAAATGATATCTTCTTGTATTGTCTTGTTGTTCGATCTGATTAGTCTCCTTGATGTCTCTATTCTTTTACACCATCGCTGCTGCTCTCTATTATGTTATCACCATCTTAATATAGTTTAGCTCTGCTTATATTTGTCATGTGCCTCTTCAACTCATCGTGGCCCTTGTATGACACTTGCACAATTGTGTAAATAACTCTACTCCCTCCCACCATCTTTCCTTGATTCCTTTATTCATTCCCTTATCTTCTATAGATTGTAGTAATAATCCAATTACTCGTGATTCTCAGAAGTTATCCCCCGTATGCTGCTGGAGACCTCCTTTTTGAAATCCTCTTCTTACTTCCTTCCAATTCTGATAGAAATCCCCTTAGCTATGAATGCCGCGCTACTCCAAGACAATATGGCTTAGTTCCTTTATTCTAGCGGCTAGGAGAATATGAATCGAAACATATGTGCCTTGTCTCATTGTTTGATGATCTGGCGGCTGAATATAATACGATTTTTCCATATGAATAAGTCGCTGTAATTTGTTGAATGTTCCAAAGCATAGATTCTTTAGCGTGTCCTGGGCTCAGTCTTCAAGCCGATACCTCTCAACATTCCTCTGTCAATAGCGGCTGAGAGTATTCAATGGTCCGTGGCAGATGATTTGTCCTTGCAAAAGACAATGATTGAAAGAAATACTTCACTGAGATAAATTGCAATCCTCCTCCCGCAAGGAGGCTGGAATACTAGTCGGGCAGATATGGGACTATGTGAAACTTCCGCAGACGTATGAAATGCATAGATTCCCTTTTTTT
>VDFB02118325.1:0-24977 GCA_007258455.2 Sequoia sempervirens | reverse complement strand
AAATATTCCAAATATTTAATGAAATTATTCTAAAGTTTATTTGCAATTAAATATTCTAAATATTTAATTGAGTCTTCTATAGTTCAAAAATTAAATATTTCAAAAATATTTAATTTCCTCAAAATTCACACAAAATTAAATAAATTTATTTATTTATTTAATTAATTTGGGGATTATCTTCAACAACCGTGAAACAAACTTCCAAAACAGAAAAATTAATTTCTCTGTTCCTGTGCAAGCTTGTTCCCATGGGTTGAAGACAAGACTCCATTCTTCTCTCCAACCTCCCAACATTCTCCATCTTCCTCTCAACCTTTCCATCTCTCACCATTCAAATCTACCAGACAATCTCACAGCCATTGATCTTTGCCAGCCAGGATTTTGCCTGCAAAAAGCTATAAAAGGACTGTCGGGTCTTTGAAATGACAGAGAAGCTTTCATACAAGAAAACTATAGCCAATTTGCAATAGCATAGCCTTCTAGTATTCATAGCATTCTAGCATCATAGCATAGCATAGAATCATTCCATATCATGGCCTATTCACCTCATATCATAGCATCCATAATCCACAGCTCCTGTGCATAATCTACAGCCCCTGTGCATATCCATATCAACATTTTCACTCCACCAGCATATAGGATAGAGAAGCACTTTCCTTTTTGCACACTCATTCTGCAGGTTGTCATTCGGAGAAGCTTTGCTTACACAATCTGAGAGCAACAGCTTCAAACAAATCCCTGGAGATAGAGAAAAATGGAACGGTTCTGAAGAAGCTCTGTTTGTTTCCTTTGAATTCAATTATCTTGTTTTCTTTAGTTTAATGTTTCATTTTGTGTGATTTGTTTATCTTATTTTGATACACATCTTTCTATCACACAGTGACCAATGAGGCTATTTGGCTTTTTAATATTCTCACTAATTTTGGCATTCCATTCAAAAATCCTACAATCATCTTTTGTGATAATCAAAATGTAATATAAATTTCATGGAATCCAGCTCATCATCATAGGAATAAACACATTGAGACTCATATGCACTACATTCAAGAGCTAATTTGAGAAAGCATCATTGATCTTAAGTATTTTCCTACATTGGAGGAGATCATAGACATCTTCACCTAAACCTTCATTGAGAGAAATTTCCTTCATTTGCGAGCTTTGTTGGGGGTGCGCCAAGTACCTATTTCATGGGGGCTTCTTAGTCCATTTTTCTCTCTCTACTTTGAGGGTATTTTCTATCTCTATTTGGGGGGACTATTCCTCTTATAGGGGGCTTCTTATGGGAGAATCTCTTTGTACATGGGCACCTCATCAAGCTTCATTTGTCGTCACTCATCTTTTCACCCACCTGAGCTACACTTAAGGGGGGTTTTAGTGTAGGTTTTTTATTTTCCTTATGTTAGGAGATATTTCTTTTTTCCTACACATTATTAAGTTTTCTTAGGCTAATTAGACTTGGTTAATATGAGGCCACATTGTGTAATCCATTAGCTATATTTGTCACTCTTCCACACATGGGTAGTTGAGTTTCACACCCTCTTTAGAATTCTTATGCCACCTCTCATAACCGCTATTTTGTCTTTATTTGAATAGGTTATGCCACATGTTTGGCATTTACCAAGTAGGTAAAACCTCCCACCTATTATGGGTAGTTGGAGTTAATGCACCTCTTGGATGTGTTTTCTCAATTTTGCTATATATACAACACTCTCCTCTCACCTTAGCTAGTTTAGTGAGAGTAAAGTGACTATTCTCAAAATTCTCTTGCAATTGTCTCTTATTTTCCATTTTTAGGATTCTCTCTCCATTTGAATATTTTGATCTTTGATCATTTGTCAATTGGATTTGTATGTGATCTATGACCAACATTAGATCCTAGCTTGGTTCTTGCTTCTCGCAAAATCTATCAACATGGACTAAGAAGAAGTCCTCCATTTCACATCTAAGAGAGTTTGGGTGTATGACTTACATGCATGTTCCTAAAGTGAAAAGGAAAAAGCTAGATGACAATTCCTTGAATTGTATTTTTCTTGGGTACAACTCAAATCCAAAGGGATATCAACGTATGGATATAATGACAAAGAAAGCATACATTAATAAGAATGTTTTATAAGGAAAAAGGATGTAGCACCTCTTCTTTACCATCACCTATCAAATCTCAAACACTAAGAATTATTGAACTTGTGAGGAACTAGATGAAGAACCAAAAGAAGGGATTTTGTTTCTTATGGATTAGTTTTCCCCTCTTTCTCAACCTCAATCCTCATCTTGTGTGCATGATAAGATTTCTAAGTGGTAGGTAGATGTAAATGCATATAAGTCTAACATTAGGCCAAAGACTTGTAGCAAGTCTTGTGAGGAAGTCAATTCGACTCTAATGTGTAGAGTTATTTAGAGTTATGAACCCAAAAAAATAGACCAAACTCTTGAGTCACCAAAGTTGTGAACCAAAAAATGTACAACATGCTTGAGTTACCACCTTGGAAAGATGTCATGGATGCAGAATATCAAGTATTGTTGACAATCAACACTTGGGAACTTCTTGATCTTCCATAGGGAAGAAATCTATTTGATATAAATAGATCTTTAGAATCAAATATAAGGCAAACAATAGCATCGACAATTACAAAACTTGACTTGTGGCTAAGGGCTATGCACAAAGAAAAGGTATTGACTATGATAAAAACTTTTTCCCCCACAACAAAGATCAAAACTATTTGAATGGCTTTGCCAATGGAAGCACAATTTGTTTGGAGAATTCATCATATGGATTCCAAGAGTGCTTTCTTAAAGGAGACCTCAAAAAAGAAGTCTACATGATTCAACTTGAGAGGTATATTGCATCTGGCTAGCCGTAAAAAATGTATAAACTAGTGAAATCCCTCTACAGTTTGAAGCAAGCGCCTCAAGCCTAGTACATCAAGATCAATGAACATCTTCTTTGGCACGGATTCACCAAGAATCTATATAATCCGAATCTCTACCTCAAAGAGCAAGGATGAGACATTGTGATTTTGATTGTATATGTCGACGATCTAGTCACCATAGGGAGTTCTTTGTAGATGATTGTAGCAACAAAAAATGATATCAAATAATTTTTCCACATGAAAGATCTTTCGCATTATTATCTTGGTCTTGAAGTGTGCAACAAAAGAATCAATTTTTTGTCTCTCAAATGCAATATGCCAAGACATTGCTCAAAAAATTAGAATAAAAGATTGCAAGCCTATGTCAAACCCAATAGAGACAAGATTGCTACTTTTTTTTTGCAATGGTCCATCACCAAAAGTAAATGTTACTCTTTATCACTAGTTAATTGGGAGTCTCATTTAGTTAAGCTACACCAAGCCTAACATCAACTATGTCATCAACTATCTTTCTAAGCTTATGCAAGAACCTAAAATTGCCCATTAGAAAGTAGCAAATCATGATTTGAGATACATCCATGGTATAGTGAAATATGACCTCAAATACAAATAGATTACAAATTTTCAATTACAAGGATACTCAAATGCAAGATATGCAAGTTTTGTTGATGACAAAAAGTTCACTTCAAGCTTTGTTCTTTTTGGGATCTAATCCAATATCATGGGTTAGCAAAAGGTAAATCACTATTGCTCACTCTTCCATCAAGGTAGAATATTGCACCGTAGGTGAAGTTGTCTACGAGCTGATATGGCTACCTCACCATTAGACGTGAATAATCCTAGACACCTACAACTTTGTTTTGCAACAATTAGAGTGTGTTAAGCTTGTTTGGAATCTTGTTTTTATGAGTGCATGAAACACATTGAAGTTCAGTGCTAATATGTCTACAAACATGTCAAACAACAAAATGTCCAGCTCTAGTATTGTTCCACTCGAGCAATATGTTGACATATTTCCAAATCTCTTGTAGTAGTGAAGTTCAAAGCTTTTAAAACTTTCTTGATTTGTTCTCTTGAGCATATGATGTAACAAGAGGGGGGATGTTAGAATATTATATTACATCATAAATTCAATGCAATAATAATAAACTATTGTGATATGTTTATACAATATTATTAACATAAATAATAATTGCCTTTCCTTATTGGTTACTTACCTTTTCCATGTACACATTTCTGCCTCCTTTCAATAATGGATTGCTCATTCCTTCTCAATCCATTAGTTTCTCTATTAGCATTAGGATTGTCTCATATAACAAAAGAAAACCTTTATACTAATAATAATTTTTGCTTTATATCAACCATTGCCTTTTTCGTCAAACTTGCAACAGTTGTACATCACCAGCCATTCCTCCAAATACAAATGGGCGAATGCAAATCTTTACGGGAACGCACAAATAAATGCTTATGCTGCAACCCTACAAAAGAGGAATTTCGGTTCCACATCGTGGCTGGTAGCACTCAATGGACTTACTCTTACCCAATGTTTGGCTGCTTAAGTTGAAAAAAACAGTTAGTAACCATGGTTTCCAGCAGAAACATGATGGATATAATATGATCCATGTTTTTGTATTTTTATTTCAAAGAAGTGGAGAATCGATTGAAGAATACAAGAAGAGTAATCTTCATGTATTTATTAATTATTGTTCCTTCACATTTCAAATTTAGCAGTTGTAATGAAAAGTGGCAAGAGTGCCACCATTTCGAACCGTTGAAGTCAATTGTTACTCCCAAGATATTCATAACCAAAAGCACCCAAACACTTAATTAATAATCTGACCACTGTACTTTGCAAAACAATTATGGACAAAAAGAAGTTCATAGGCTGTGGAATCACATAGTACTAAGGCATATTTTATCTACAGATTTTATGGAAGTCAATGGAAGTTTACGACCTAAAAAATATTTTAAAACTTTACTTACATACATGGAATAGCTACTGTGCAACTATTTTTAAAAATATGGAAAAGAGATAACATTATATATGCTCCATAAACAACAAATTTATATTTATTCAATCGCATGTACAAAAAAAGAATTTCCTCTGTAATCAAGTATGCTTTCTTGTGCACCCAGAGCCCAAATGTGTCCCTCTAGTTTCAGATTTTTTCTTGTACCTATTATTTCAGATATAAACCTGATCAATCCCAAAGCCTTGTCTAAGTGCTTAACAGCTATCCATAGCATTTTTCTGTCAGCTGAAGTTATTATCTCACCAATGCATACATAAGAGTTTTCTTCTGTTGCACCATATAACCCCCCAGCCATATCTACCGTAATGCTCCTGATACTCTGAAATAGGTAAAAGACCAAAAGGGTGAACAGGCACTTGGATGTATATCCCAAATTATAAACAAGTTCATGCTCCACAAATGATTTTCGATGATGTATCTTTTTAAAATCAAGGTTATTGTCTAGCTGGATGTGCTTAATATGACCAAGACCCTCCTTCATACCCTCTATTGTTGTAACATATAATTTTAGACTCTCTACATCCTTCAAGACATCTAAGATAACCTCAAATGATTCTAATACATCACCCCATTTAGATTTTGGAGAATGAAAGTTCTTATAACAAGCAAGTTTAGCCCATGAAGGAGATCCTATTGTGGGTGAACTCTCACATAACAATTGGATGCATCTTGCACTCGCCTCCTTTGCAGCAAACACTTTATTTGATGGCTTATCAATTGCTCTGAGGTCTGTATCTAAATTTCTCACTAGCTCTTCCAGGGCTTCCCGTAAAATATCATATTGGATGATTTGAGGAGAAATGATTTTTCTAGCTGATCTTCTCTGTGGGACTGAAAGCCCCAAATATTGACAAACCACCTTCAATGAATCAAATGTTTTGGAATCTCTTTCACTTGGTGTAGAAAAGGGCAAGTGCAGACTTCCAGAACTTCTTAATTTCCATGGGTCATACACCTGTAACCTACAACCAATTAATTTTTGTGCAAGGAGCTTAAATTCCTGCATTTCTTGTTTGGTAGAAATATCATAAACAAATGAATTGTCATCTAATTTGGCCAGCCTGCCATCCATCAGGTGAAATTTTTTTAGCCTTTCTCCCATGCTGACTAGAGTTGAGTGAATGCACTTAATTTGTCCAGAAAGTTGCAGATCTTCTTCCCTCCCTTTTTGGTGATAGCCATGACCACAATCTAATGCAGAACAATTGTAAAATGCTTGCCCTTGCATTTCACGGTAAGTTCTAAAGCACATATGGCAAGACCAGAAAGCATGTGCACAAGGACCAATGGCTGTTGCATATGTCATCCATAACCGGGAGTAAGGCCAACCACATGCAAGAGGAGACATCCTCTAAATTATCTGCAACCATAAACGGCATTGGTCCATAAAAGGACACCATTATCTAACATATAACAATAGAGTAGTAAGTCATGAACAATTGCATGACCTTCCCAATTGTAAGTCGTAACTAACAAAATTAGTACAACTTCAACATCAAACAGTCCCAAACCCAAACATGAATAAACCACTCATTGATCGTCATTACATAAATGGCTTTAATTCAACTTGATTTCAAATATTGAACACAAATTTTGTCCATTCTTACAAGTATACATATTCTTTAAATAAATAGTTCCCATAAAAGAGAAATCTAGTAAGCAAACCGTCTAGCCAAAATATCTACTATATGAGCACTTGCTTGAGAATTTTCCGAACAAACGGAAAAACTGAAATCAAAACAAAAGATAAAATTAGCTTGAAAATAGATGGAAGCTTACTTCTCAAGTTATTTCCTAGAGATGATCTATAAAATGAAGAACCTGCCAGAACCATCTGCCAATGCTATCTTAATGGAACTATTAAGCAAGATACAGGTATCCACTCAATCATTTATGAACTACAACAAGGATAGGTATACACGAAAACATTTAAGAGACAGTTTTTGAAAAACTTGGAAATGGAACAACAGATGTGGTGGGTTGTGACTACTCAGAATAATAGGGAGTCTTGAAGTGTCATGCTACTATGCTATAATCACTGTTTAAAATGATATAATATTTTAAAAAGATGCTTCTAAGAAACTCCTAGGCCAAATGTAGGACTCGTAGAATATTGTGGCCTCTAATAATGGTGATAATCAAAGAAAAGCCTGCAGTCATAACAGACATTAGTTTTAACTAGCAATAGAGAAAAATCAAATAATGGTAAATAACCAACCATAACTTTAAAATAGGATATAAAACTGCAATCTTTACTAAGT
Source organism: Sequoia sempervirens (assembly GCA_007258455.2). NCBI lineage: Eukaryota > Viridiplantae > Streptophyta > Pinopsida > Cupressales > Cupressaceae > Sequoia > Sequoia sempervirens. The sequence continues at coordinate 17,816 of VDFB02118325.1, read as the reverse complement.
GGCAATTTATTCGCATTCATGGTTTCTATTTAGTGTCACAGTTTGGGGGACATGACAGTCCACCCCACCCAAGATTGCTTGTCCTCAAGCAATTACTTTAAACCAATTTTGAGGTGAGAATGATCCTAGGTTTTGTGGGTTATGGGTCCATTGATCTTGGTAATATAATCATTGATCCTAGAGATCATCTTATATATTTTTCAATTCTCAACAACATCTATTATCATACCTATTACAATGACTTCTCATTCAATAGAAAAGTCATATTCCTTCTTGCCAGCATATCAGTTATTGTCTGACTTGAACTACAAATTTGGAACAATCTTCACTATTCATTCAATATGCTATTTGTATTGAAGAAGCATAAGATAGATTAATTTCAAACTCAACAATTGTCAAATGACAAAATTGGAAATGATAACATGAAAATAGAGCATCATGCAATCACTTGTGAGCAAAAAAGCTAATTCCTTGAAATTGATTTATCTCTTTCTCAGTGGGAGGGAAGGATTCAAAGTGAGCAGCCATTTGTGTTCTAACAAAATTGGTGATGACTGCTTCATTGGCCATAAAACGGCAAAAATATGCAATTAATTGTGCTCTAACAAAATCGGTGATGACTACTTCATTGGCCATTAAACAGCGAAAGTAGGCAATTAATTAAGTTTGATTGGCAACCAGCAGTTGGGGCACGTCGGGTCAAACCGGCAAGTCTAAATGTGAAAAAACATAGCTTATTCAACCTAAATTAAAAATGTGAGTTATTGAATAACCCCTGTTTTTTCAAAAAACTCAGCATGTTTAAGTGTATAGTGTTTATGGTTTTAGGTTTTGAGTTCCGTTTCCCATGACTCTCCCATTTTAAACCTGTGTAATGGAGCTCCATTTATAATTTCAGTTTGTTGTGTCAATGTCATGTAAATGTAATGCTGCTATATTATATCAAACCACATTCCTTAAATTGGTGGAACCACTGTCATTTTGAAGTTATTTTGGCTATTATATATATTATTTGAATATCTGTCACTTGTTGAATGTATATCCTTAGTCAAGGTGAAATACCATTTTTGTTTGCTTCTATAAAAAGTTGGGTCTTTCTAGTCAAAAAATATGTGGCTGTTGCAATTTATGATACTCATATGGAATGACAATGCCTAGCATTAATAAATTACTTGGTCATGGAAATTTAACCATGTTAGGAATTGTAAATAATTAGATTAATGTCATGTAGACTTGATTTTGAAGTCACAATCAGTGGCCAACAGAGCATATGGCACTTGAACATGTAAAAGAAGGCTATCAAAAAAAATAATTTTTTCCAACTTGTTCTGGGGCTATAGATGTAACTCAAATTCTAAGCCAACTTCCGGCTAGTGAGTGTTCATCTGATTGGTATGATTGAGACCAGAACTAAAATATCACATCACAAGTGATTGTTGACAATAATTTGCATTTCATAGATGTTTTTACAAGGTGATCTGATTCTGTTAATAATTCTAGACTTCTAAATGATTCATCCTTTTATAGAATGTGCAAAGGTGGAGAGAGATTAAATGGCCTCCGGGATGTAGGGATTTGGAGGGGACTGTCTCGGGGACACCCAAGCGTCTCCCATGGTCAGTCGGTCAAAAAAGTCATTTTTAAAAAAAATCAAAAATTATTTTGGAACCCCATGCCCAAGGCTGAACCCTAATGGCCTATGGTGTGGTGTCCCTAAGGTTTAATGGGCTGCTAACCAATTTCCAAATCACCAACAAATATTGAAACAATCAATTAATTTAAGCGCATAGTATTACAACCTCATCGACAGCTAACAATCACTGAAAATTGCTTAGTGCACAGGAAATTTGTAGCAGATAACCAAAGTTTGTATTTGCTGATACAAATATGAATTTTGAAAAACCAACAAATTTTAAAAATTTTGCTGTTACAATGCCCAGAATTGGCAGAGTTGGTAGTGACATCCAAGCTGTTAGGAAATGGTAGCACAATTTGTCAAATATTTAACTTCCTTTTGCTTGAAACCCTGACTCTCACAGTGATCTGATGCACAACCTTCTTGGCACTGGGGATTTGGAGGCTAGCAGATTTGGCACCTATCTGAGTATGTAATCAGCCTCAACTATTGCTGCGCTTGGGTTTGATTTACCCCAGATCTGAGCATGTAAGTGCAGGTTCCTAGCCCTGCTCACAACTGGAAACTTCAGTTTGACCCTCACTTGGAACCAAGGTGGAAACTGGACTGTGCCTGGGGTGTTTTGTCTCCTGATCAGGTCAGATCTGTAGGAGTGCCACTTTTGTAACCTTGAATTTTAGGGTAGTATTACCAGAGTTAATGCCCACTTGCTTCATATCTAAAACAAAGGTGTAGAAGTATGAGATAAGTTGACTAGAAGACTGAACTATAGGGCTGAGATAAGTAAGTTATAGGGTGGTCCAGGTAGTGAAGGCATTGCACCTGCATCTGCTCTTTGTCTCAAAGGTCAAAGGGTCATCAAGGATAGGGTTCTACTTCTTTTACTTTGTAGAAGTCAGTTGCACATATGACAATTTCTTCTACTACAGGGGCAATAAGAGCTAGGGGTAAACACAAGATGACAAGTGATGCTCCAAACCCACTAGCAGAACTGTTCAATGTAAAATTGAAGGATGAGGCAGACTATGTCATTGGAAAATTCTTCTTTGCCAATGGCATTTCATTCCATGCCTCACTCTCCTTATTATAAGTAGGCAATGGCGAAGATAACAAGGGCAGGACCATCATATGTGCCACTAAGGGAGACAAAATTGAGGAGCACAATATTGGATAAGAACTATTCCAAGATAAATATTTTGATGGAGAAAATGAAAAAATCCTAGGTCACAAGTGGACGCAGCATAATCATGGATTGGTAGATGAACATTAAGCATCATCCACTCATCAATATCTTGGTTACATATACAAAGGGCCCTCATCTTTTTAGGGTTGTTGATTGTTCAAAGCATTGCAAGGATGCCGATTTTCAATTTCAAAGCCTCACAGATGCTATTGAGAAGGTTAGGCCACAAAATGTGGTCTAAGTAGAGATAGATGTGCCTATGTGTGCAAAGCTGCAGAGAAGTTAATTGAGGCAGCTTATAAACATATTTGATGGACTTCTTGTTGTGTGCATGCCATGAGTAATGCACTCAATGGCATTGGAAAGATTTATTTGATCAAAACAATTGTTAATCATGCTAGAGATGTGTAGATGTTTATCTACAAGCACACTTCACATGCACTCTTTAGGGCCTTCTATAAGAAGGAATTCTTAAAACCCGTGAAGACTACATATGCATTGTATTTCATTCTCTTGAAGAGGATGCTTGAGTTGCAAGAGGCATTGCAACTAATGGTTATGACACCAAAATGGAACCGATGGCCTAAGTCCATGATAGAGTAGGGGAAGAGGGTAAGGATGTGATCAAGAGTGATATTTTTGGGGGGTGATGCAAAATATATTGTCTCCATCATTACTCCAGTCTTCAAAGTGGTTAGACATGAGGATTCTAATGCACCTAGCCTTGGAGAGGTGTATGAGTGTATTGATTCTATGCTTGACCAAATAAAGGTTGTCATGCGAGAGAAGGACCCCACATTGCAGTTCTACAATGAACATATTCATACAATCTATCATCAAAAATGGGAGAAGCTCAACACTCTCTTGCACATGATTGCATATGCATTGAACTCCAAGTGGTGCATGCAAAAGTCCGGTAGAGTTACACCCATACAAGATGCTAAGGTGAAGACGAGGTTCATAAAGGTCATCCAAAAGATGTATGATTCTATAGAGACCAACATCATTCATAATGAGCAAACAAAATTTGCCATTCTTAAGAGTTATTCTAACGAGGCCGAGATGGATAGGGAAACTATGGCCCAAGAGGACCCAATTTATAGTGGACTATGCATGGGCCGACTTCTTTGACTACCTCTTTAATAATTCGTTTGCTATCTCAAGTTTCTAGTTCTTCTGCTGTTGAGAGAAACTAGTCTACTTATAACTTCATCCACTCCCTTAAGATGAACATGCTGAAATATCCCAAGGCAATTTCGGATACAAAAACTTTCCACCTTTACCAAACTATGTGAATAGGCATTTCGTCAAACATTTAACATGCTGCTGTTCTGAGTGTGTTTCCAGTTTGTTTTCACAGGAAAGGTAAATACTAAATGCTTGTGCACAGATTACAGAATATGCATTCTGCATAATATAACATTCATAAAAACAAACCTTATAAAAATGATTCACAATATAGACATATATTTTATATGATATTTCCAATCTGTTACAATTTCCCGACTCAGGAATCTGCTACAATATATATATTTTCAGGAACTATTACAAACAGTAATTAATAATATATTGGCTGACCTGGTGAGAAATGCAGCTGTCCCTTGAGTGATGGACTTTCCACATCCCGAACTCCTTGGAAACTCTCTTTATCGCATCCCTTCCTCACGGCAGATTTCTGCAGCCCTTCCTAATGAAGCCTGGCTCTTAATAATAAAGGCACGACCACCAAGTAGTATATGCGATGCCCAGGAAATGAAGACTAGGCAGCGATACAAAATATTTGGGGGCCCCACGTCTCCTTCGCCGCTATGTCACCTATATCAAACTCACGTGATTCCTTACCCCTCCGTATTTCATTGGCAAAGCCTTCGACCATGCATACTATGTGATTGGCAGAAATAAATTTATTTCTTCTTTAAAAAGGTACGGCCAGGCATCTGAATAATATTAATTCCCCTCATCTGTAGGTACAAGCACTTCACCATTTGAAATTCATATATGTTATAATCTTATTTTTCCAGACCTCCCAATGGACAACTAGAAATCTAAAAGTTTTCTTTGGAAGAGATTTCACAATTTTTGCTTATTCCGTTGTAGAATTCCCTATAAAAATTTGAACATTCATTCCACAACTGGCTAGGGTAGAATTGTTTCACAACCTAATCCAGTTAACCATAGGGTTTTCATCCTAGGGTTTCAAACTTTGCAAAGTTCTCAAAACACACCATAGAATAATATTCAAGCATAACAAAATGAGCTTTCCTTTTCACTTTTGTATCCGTCTCCACCCTAATTTTTCAAATGCTTATTTTTTGATATTTTTATATTTTTAAATAAACTTGAGAATAATAAAATGACCTTTTAAACTTCATTAAATATCCACAAAGTCACTTTATTAACTTAATTAAATTAATTAAATAATATTATCCATAATATATAGAAGGGATTATAATTATAATTATCATAATATATAATATTATAAATTATATATATATATATATAAACTAATATAAAAATAAAATACATTAAAATAAAAATATATATATATATTACAGCAGCGATCATTAATTAAGAAGCAAAGTCTGATCACAATGATCCTAATTCTAGGCAACAAATATATTATAAAGTGCAACGATCATTTATGCTAATCAGTCAAAGAATATTTAACTAATATACAAAGTCTATAAAGTAAAGAAAGGCAACGATTCATGCATGATTAATAAAGAAGGGGGGAATCAAAGATTCAAAAGGGATCCAGTGGTTTTAAGGGGCAGCGATCAGCCCAAAATAGGGCGTGTCCCTTGCCTAGGGTATAATATGGACAGTTGTGACTCTTCCCCCGTAGGGAATAAATAGGGGTGCATTTCCAAGGAATAGGGGGAAAAAGCAAGGAATGATAATAAATCAGACAGAAAATAAGAGCAGCAGATTTCTATTCGTAAGGAGAGATAGAGAAAAAATATAATATGCAGAATTAAGGAGATATATACAGACCTAAAAGAGGCAGGTGCAGATTTAATAGAGATATAAAGGAAAAGATTTATTTCTGATAAAAAGAGCAGATATCAAGAAGAAACATATGTGAATAAGAAGAGGTCTCTGCTACAACCCTTCCAGTCTACAGTTTTAAAAATTCAACCATCTATCAGTTTCAGCCGAAGAACAACTAACTTGTTTTCATTCTAGGGTTTCCAAATCACTTCAACTATTCATTTTAAATTTCCAACTAACTTCTAAGTTTCAGTTTCAGCTGAAAAGTAACATCCAACTGTTTTCCATCAACCGTATCACAAAAGATTAAAACTAAATAACTGTCAAACTAGGGTTCCCATTTAACCATTATATGAACTAAGGAAAGGAAATAACTTCTCATTATTCATTAACTAATTTCAAATCCTTCATTTCAGCTGAATGATACAAGTAACTGTCTAACTAATTAACTGCAAATTCTTACAACGTACATTTAACATATAAGAATATCATTCATTGCATAAATGAAAGTAAGCTTAAAAAAAAGCATTGCATGTACCTGGATTTACGAGAGAGGAAGAAATACATTTGACATCATCTACATACTGTCATACTTGAAAATCTTTATCGAGGGAAAGAGATTTATCATCAGGGGCTTTACCGCCCAACCAAGACCTACTGGTCTCCCGAGTTTCTTCAACTGAAGAACCCGCCCTTCATGAGGGTAATCAACATAGATCAATTTATCATCATGTCTCTGAGCCGGGTGTCCATGTTTCCTATACTGCTGATCGATCCCTCCTCTGTAGGTTCCTCCTATCCAGAAGAATCATTCTGACCAGAGTATATCTGGATCATGGAAGCTGACTTTGCCTATCTGGCATCTACCTTGGCCAAGGATTTTCAATGCTCTGGCACCACTGTGCCGATATCTCTGACACTACTGTGTCGATGTCTCTGGCACTATTGTGCCGTCAGCACACTCACCCTTGCTCGGCATGACAACTCTCAGGATTAAGTCGTAATTTTATAATAGCAATTTTAATTACCTTTTCTTCTTAGTTCGAGGTTATAATTTTAACCATTAAGTTTCATTCCTAATAAACGAGATTCAAAGGCATTAAGGATTTTCATGTCTCTCATATTTATCCCATAAAAGACTCAGAGAGCAATAATATGCACTAACCGACTTCCAACTAGAGGAAAGAGAATTTGGTTTAACCAAATAGATAAAGTTCTTAGATGATTTCCAAATGGTTCAAACTGAACCCAGTTTCAGAATCTTTTCACTTATTTAAGTTTAGTCTGATGTCTTATTGTAATCATAGAGCGGAAGAGACTAGGCACAAAGGTATTCTCTTCTTATTTTAAATATCTGTTGATTACTCAATGCTTTTACTGAAGAATTAAAGACACAAGGCTCTTAGCTTTCTGCATCTTACCAGCTGTTATATATATATATATATCCAGATTCATTTCAACAGATCATCCACAATTAGGAACCATCAAGATTTCCAGAATGAACAGGTAATTCACTATGCAACCAAACTCCCATCTTTTAAAGACGGTTAAGATCGCGGTAAGAAGGTTTACCTAACCAGGTCAGACCAGTGTGAGTGATGTGAGTCTTGAGTAAGGCAGAGTAGTTAATGCACTCGGTATGACTTAGTTATACTCAGAGTTCAGGTGATTGGAATTCTAAATTAAGAGACTTCACAGATTGAACATGAATCACTTGTCGCAAAGGGTCCAAAAAGAAAGATGAAGACCTTTTAAATTCCTATACCTCTGCAGGGTGTCTACACTTTATCTAATTTCGTTACAAAGAATTAGAGATTCAGTCTATGGTATCGGTTACTCAAGCTACCAGCTGTATCAGAGAATAAAGTTTGCGGAAAAACAATGAGGTGCCAAAGAAAATGGAGTTTCAAAAAGAAAACGGGTTGGCACAAGAAGAGAGGTAGTAATGATTGCGAAGTGACACAAATGAGGTCTTAACCTGAATCAAGGAAAAAAAAATACAAGATTCAATTCGTAATTACAGAGGCCTTCTCTTACAAAAAACGAAGATATTTACACCCCAATTCGTTATTATAATTTGATCTTACAAAAGAATCATTAACCCGACACTATCAGAAATATACGTACTTCTGAAAAGAAGTTATAAATAAAGCTTATGAAAAGAAACACCGAACAGATTCCAATTGGAATAACAAGCTATTAAGATTTTTACGTGCCTGAAGATGTGGCTTGAAGCCTGAAGGAGAATTTCGAATCCTGCCAAGATTAAGTCGTGGCATCAATGAAATCTTCGTCCCTTCTATTCGGAATTTGAGTGGCAGTTGTTGACTAATTTAAAATGAAGCAAGTTGGATTATCAATCGATAGGTGCGGAAGACTCATCCTTGAATACACCTTTGTCCATCCACGGATGCCCATGATTTCCGTCTCCAGATTCATTTCAGGAAAAAGGAAAATAAAACAGAGGAGAAAGAAAAATGATGGGGAAGCTCGGCTAGGTATATACAATGATTACGCAACTGAGGCCAGAAGATATTGTCTCCCGTGAGAGTGGCTAAGTCGAAGGTGATTGCCAGGTAACCATTTCAGAGTCTCCCCCTTGGAAAGGAAGGAGCCCCCCGACCAAAAGGAACCTCCAAAAGTTAATACCATGCCCCTAAAAACTTCCGATCCAAGATTACCAAAAACCCCGCGTCTGAATTGTCTTCCATCTTGGCCGTTTCTTCCGATGGAAAGATGGCGGAAAGACTTCAACAATTTAAAAACCACCGACGCTTCTACTCCAATTCCCTTACATTTTATTTTTGATCGATGGCATCCAAATTATGGTTATTATTTTCTTTATTATTCCACTATCGGCTTAAAGCATTACAATATCTTTATTTATTTAAATCAATCGCTTTATTATTATAAATTTTATTATTTTATGTCCTTTAAATCTCCTAAGAGGCATTCCAAGAGTTAACTCTTTTCAACTTCAAGAGGAGATTATTATTAAATATTTTAAATTGGCTTATTTAGAAATAGTTTATATTAAACTACTTATGGCCAAGGTCATGACGTCAGCACAACTGTCGTACACTGACTCAAGATCTGGTGATAAAATTGATCCATTGTTAACCACGTCCTCTCCCTGATGATATTTCCCTTTCTCTCGTGGCGTCAACAAACCTGCATCCACTGACAGGGGTTACGGTTAGATCATTCTCAACGGCTAAATAATATGCGTTTAAATTTAATCTCATGATCTCATACGAAATCAATACTTTCACTTGCAAATAAAGAGTTCGTTAATAATCACAGTTACGACAGAAGTACCAACTATTGCATTCTCAATGTCACAGTCATATGAAAGTAGTTATTTGCAACTAACATTGTATTCGAAACACTTAACCAAACATGTAACTCGATGTAAGGGATGTGACAGCCTCAATTAGAGATATATGAAGACCAAAGATAAATCCATAAGGGAAGTAAGTTTGATATAATTACATATACATACATATAAATATATAAGTTCATATAATGTGATGATTGGAAGAATATATATATATATATATAAAATGATGTTTGCAGTAATTATTAATCCTTATTAGTCATTATTCAATTGAAACTAATATGTTTATTTCTTTTTAAGCAATAACTTCTAAATACTGAGAACACATCAATTGGAGAGTAAGTTAACTCAATTTGAAAAATCAATAATATCTAAATGTTAAACTATAGATCATCTGATCAGATAAAAGGAATAGAGCCATGATAGTGGAGGCCAAGATTACAAGAGAGGAACAGCGTTGGGGCACTCTCCTAGTGATATCATTCTGGTTTAGCAATAATTGGTCATGAAGGGATGAGGCAAGACTGTGAAAGGGAGAACTACTAAAAAGGGCACCCTATTATGCAAAAGGGAGAACTGCTAAAAGGGCACCTTGAAAAAGCACCCTATTATGCAAAAGGGAGAACTACTAGAAGGGCACCCTATTGCAGCCTCCCAACTATCCCCAAGTGAATCAATTGTTGAAGAAAATGAAGAAAGGTCTTTAATCATAAGAGGAGAGGTTGGCATGATGGAGGAGAACTATCTAAAGCCCTCACTAGGTACACCACCTCATGATGATGGTTGAGGACCATCAGTTAAGGACCACATGATGCCACAGAGGATAAGGTCCTGCTGTTGGGCCTAGGGGAGGATACTTGGGGCACCTCATCATGCCCTCCTCATTATGGTTGAGCCCACGTAGTCCTTGGGACTTGTTGTATTGATATATATAATCTTTCTTAGACTTAGAACTAAATGTATTTCATAGATTATGTCTATTATATTCATCTAACATGGTTGCAGGTTTCCATAACCAGACTTACATCATCTCAATTTTAAGTAGGAATTATATATTTAACTACAATCTGCTATTGGTTTCATTTGGAATTGTGATTTCAGGGCAAAATATAAGGTGATCCCAAAAGGGGACATTACACTCATTGACCGCAAGAAATTTACATACAAAGAGAGTCTAGCATCACAATGGGATGTAGAGCGAGAGGAGCCAACACAAGTTGATGGTGATGCTACACAGACAGGGCTAGTTGGTATTGGTTTGGAGGAGATTGAGCATGTGGAGTGCAATAGTTCTAGTGATGAGGATTTTGGGGATGATCAGAGGCCCCACTTCACTCCACTTTATTATTTTGAACATTTTTCATTGTAATCATCATTATGAAATTTGAATATAATATAAATTTTGAATTTGACATTTTCATTGTTAATGTTCACTTCAAAATTCAAATGTTTATTGGAATCATTGCAATGCGTTTACAACTTAAGTTTGAAACTTTTAAATTTTACTATTTAGTAGTTTTACTAGTTTGCCAAAGTTTCATTTGTATTTCTTATACTTATTTCTTATACATCTTTTTATAACTATTTTTTCAAGTACTATATGTATTTCAGCGCCACCTCGCCACGTCCCCAAACTCAAGTCCTTGGTGCACCCATCCCAAAATACCCATCCCCCATTCCCCAGTCAGGAAACTCCATGGAACTATGGAATGAAAATAATATTTCCAAAAATGAGGTGGTTGATCCAGCCGAGACATTTGCTTGATCAGCATGTCTCAATATTGTGGTCATGTAAGAAAGGAAACATGTACTTCATTCTGGAATTATTTTAAGACAAACATTTGATCAAAATTTATTATGTTTGAATTCAATGACAGACCATATCTCTAAAGTTGCTGCTCTAACTACATAGCACAGAAGAGAAGTTATTTTTCTGCTCTAAATTACGACTTTGATGCCTGTAGATTAGCCACTTGAACTACAGTCTGACAGGAAAGACAAGAAAAGTTTAATTGGAGTGCAGACATGAGTTATACTACTGGATGAATTCCATTTCGGTTTATTACAGTGCCAAATTATACAGGTTGGTTTCCAAAAACAGGGCATAGCAAGTAATATTTATATCATGTGGCATGTATATGGCTTTTAATTTTTAAATATGACAAAAGACACCACAAAGTCTTTGTATAGACTAAACCTTTAAAATCTGGAATCCTTTCAAACAAATCCATATTTTCTAGACCAAAATTCATATAGTGGCAAGTTGCCCAGATTCAAAAGGTCCCCATCCCTGCCTTGAACCAACTTGTTATACAAAATATGCAACACACAGATTATCATACATCTTGAAGCATCCTGTCTACTTTTCATTGTTTATTTTTCATATAGTTTTTTTTTAAATGCTTATCTTCCCCTTTCTCACATTCACCAAAATCTACTAAGATCATGCTTAAGATGAGCCTAGTATCTGGCTTAATTCATTTGTTTGTGCTCTGCAATTCAATTTTAGAACTTGATAGCATATTCTCAAAAAATTGTTTAATGACACGAACTACTTACCATCAAGTGTCAAAACAGAGAGGTTGAATGGGAATGAACCTTCCAGTGTTTCCTGCATAAATTACCTGTTTGCTATATACTTGTAGTCTTATTCAGATGCAACCACAGTTTCATAGAATTCTCAAGTTATAGGATCAAGCATCATCCACATACTATTGTTACACTTCAAAGATTGGAACAGTAGAAGATTATCAGAGGTCAAGCTTAAAAATGCAATAGTTTCATGTAAGAATTGAGGAGTCTTTTATTTTGAATGGTAAAAAAAATTAAATTCATCTACTAAACCCCCTTGAAGTAGTTTTTTAGTAAAAGTTATTTGCATTTTCAGCATGTATTATCATTACCCTATTCTGTGATTACTATTTGCAACTGAAATTCATGGTTATTATTCCATCATTATAAGAAACACCCTTAAAAGATGCATATTTCAATGACTAATATTAATGCTCAAGAGTTAGCACATCTTTCACCTTTAATATTAAAATTGTCTGGAGAATGCCATAATCTTGTTTTAATAGATGTAAACTGCTGAATACTGTTAACAAATTATAAGTGTACTCTGAGTTGAAAATGAATGGTTAATGTAATAAGAGAAACTTTCCAACAGGACTAAATTGGATATTGCATATCTGTTCCTATTCTTTGTTCTAATAGTGAGAGATATTCTTACTGATTTATAATACAGTTTTCTTTCCGGTGCTTTCCTATTTTGCACTGTTATTTTTGCTACCTCTCTGTAGGACATGAGACTTCTGAAAAACGTTTGATTGTATTTCAATGTTGAATGCATTCATCAAACAGGGATGTATGGCATTGCAGTTTCTAAAGCATTCAGTTTCCCGTATCTTTTTCACCTAAATCTTCTCAGCACATGCAGCTCAAAGTAACAATAGAAACAATGGCACCACCTGATTGGAAAAGGCTCCTAATTTTTTCCACAGCAAACCCTGAGAAATTTGATATAAACCCCCTCTACCAGATCATAGCCATACGCACAATTTAGGTAATGCACCGGGAAGACAGACTGTAAGTAGCACGTTGATATAGAGAATAGAAATGTAGATGAGAACTGCGAGTCACACCAAAGAAAGAAAAAAGGATCAGGGAGATGACAGAAAGGGGTGAAAATAGTGTGCAGAAATTGAGTGCAATAATAATTATAATGGATCAAAGAATGTGATCCGAACACCGGCATAAAACTACTACACAAATTTCTCCAAACATCTTGACAAATTCACCACGACTATGCAAATCTATTGTTATCTATAAATATAACGGTACAAAATAAAGTTCCATCACACATATTGAGTGCAATAATAAATATTATTCATCAGGAAATGTGAGCCAAGCCTCATGTAGAGACTACCATACAGATTCTTCAAAATATTTACAAATTCACCATGACTGTACATCTAATGTTATTAATAAATTAATGGTAAATAATAAAGTTCTAAGAATGTGATACCTGCAGAATAAAACAGGGCCCATAAGACAATGCACAAGAACAAGATAAGCCCCCACAGAAAGTGAACGTAAATATGCAGATGCCTCACTTACCGAATCCATATCATCCTGCATAAAAGAAAAAACAAAAGAACAGGTATTATCAGTTCTAGTAACATATTGCAGCAAATATATATCGTCCTCAGCATTACAGAGCCCGACAAATAATTCGAACTTTAAAGAGTATACTTTTCTTCAAGGAAAAACAGGGAAAAGCTATGTACCAGAGCCAAACTTATTCCTATGTGCAGAAAAGAAAATTCAACATTTAGGGTTTCTCGGGTCGCCCTGAAAATTGCTTTCGCAGAACTCCTACCACGGTAACATAATCACAGTAGTTGCCCTGTCAGCCGCTCTGCAAAAGGGCAACCCGCTCAAAAAAAAAAAAAGTTTTTGACGGAATAACCGCGAATAATCAAATTTTAATTTGAAGGGTTATGTTTTCAAGATTATTCAGTTTTTTTTTGTTCCAATTTGTTTTTGGGATTTTTATATCAACTTTAAATGGGATTTTGCAACTAGTTGGTAGTGTGTTGGGAAATTAGATTTTAGTTATTTTTTTTTATGAATTTTGTATTGTAATGGTGAAAAATGTGTGTGAGGTTTTTTCATTGTTTTTGTGTTTGAATTTAATTTGATTCTATTTTTATGTATTTATGGATTAGTTTTAATTTTAGAATCCAATCCATGAAATGAACTTATAATTTTAAACTCGAATTTAAATTTGGGTTTAAGTTGATCCTTTTCTAATTAGTTACAATGAGTCAATTCAAGTGTGAAATGTGTTAACTTATATGTTATGGTATTGTATTAAAACAACAAATCTTAATTCACTTTTATCTGTGGAATAGCTCTTTTTCAAACTTGCATAATCAAGCAAAAAGTACTACATCATATTTACATTTATCAACATATAAGGTATATTACATGATTGATTGTTGTGTTCAAACATTGCATTGTATTGGATCCTAGGGGTTTGAGCAAAGGAGAAGATCTTTGTTTAACAAACTCCTCAACGTTATTTTTGAACATTACTTATTTTATAAATTTTCAAATTCTAGGAAGTGAGACAAACAGATTTCTAATGACTAGAAATTCATACATCATTTTTGTGCACAAAAGTCAAATTCAAAATCAAGTTTTATTTTTGTGAGCAATGAGTTCAATTATGTGAGCACATATTGGATCTAAAGCAAATGAATTAGTCAATTGTCAAAGCATTCCAAAACCAAATCTTGTATAAAAGCACATTTTGGATCACTAAGTAATATACTATAGTAAAATATCATCAAGTTACACATGAAGCTAAGTTCTTATCCTTTCTTGTCATTTCAAATGTTGTACTTGTTATTTGTTAGTCATCAATTCATCTATTTAAACTAGAATTAATTACTTGTTTGTGTTAAATAATTGTAGTACCCTTGCTTATTTGTGTATTGTGTGATATTTTCTCTCTACACACTTATAGGTGAACCTATCCAATCTTACACCCCCTAAAATATTTCTTTTTAATGAATAAGTGTTTATCATTTATAAAAAAAACAATATTACACATATTCACACAAAAAAAGTGGGTGGATATAAAATCACACTGCCAAAGTCCATATGGAGCTAATTCCCAAATAAAAAAATATAGAAAATCAAGTTGCTAAGTGGAAATAGCAATAACAAAGGAGGGAGGAGAAGGGTCTCGATTACTTGGTTTACCCCATATATCAGTGAGGTCCAAATATCCACGAGAGGGTCCCAACCCTCATCATTTTTATTTTGTTTTATCTTCTTCTTCATTGGCATGGGTTGGAAATTTTGTAAGAGTTAGTCAAGGAAATTTGTTGGATTAAAACTAGTTGGAAGCTCCACCAGTAGGCCATCTAGAGGTTCTCCCTTTTGGTAGTGGAGAGGTAGAGTACTAACAAGTAGGTTGCAACCAACTTGTTGTCCACAATCCCTTCTAGAAACTGGAGGAGAAGCCTAGGAGCAAGCATATTGATTACCATGTGTAGAAAGACTTGATCTTGTTTGGTACTCATGAGGAGGCGAGTGGCCTTTGGAGGAGGAGGGAGATGGGGGAACTTTGGTCACTACACAAGGAGAATTACTCTAGTGGTTGATAAGCACTTGAAGGTAAGCCACTTCTAATGCAACTTTAGTAGCTTGTAATTTCTTTAGAAAAAGTGAAATATATTAATCAATAGAGCAATTAGAAAATATTGTAGAATTTTTTATCTTTCCATATGCTAAAGAGAATCTCCACCCTGAAAAGCATGCCAAATCTAGTTGATTTTGTGAGGAATACAAGGCTAATCCCCTAGAAGAACCGTGTGTTGAGAAAAGGGCTATGGTTGGAAAGGATTGAAAAAATACGAATGTGAGTCCAAAGCTTTTAGGCTATGGGATAGAACCAAAAGAGATGCTTAAAAGACTTTTACTATGCATAGATAGGGAAAAAAGTATCTTGAATGCGCAAAAGATATAACTTGGAGCCCATGGGAAGGCCTTGGAAAAACCACACAAGGCAAAGTGGGCCAATTTTGGTTCTAGAACAGCCAACCAAATGGTATGAAATATGTGTTGCCAATTTCAAATTGGTGATTGTAAATTTCATCTCTAGTTTAACACTATAACTATGGGCGGATGAGGAGAGAGCCAATGATATCCATGTTGTAATGTCCCTATTTTAAGCAAAATTAATTTGTGACCAATTAGCCCAATTTTTGAGTTCTTCCAAAGGTTAATTGGTAAGTAAGGGGAGAAATCCAAAGTTCTTGGAGTGCACAAGTTCAACTTAACTATATTGTTGTTCATGAAAATGAGTTTAGTTGGTGGTGTGGATCCTTTTGATGCTTTCAAAATTGATTTTTGACCTTTTGGGAGCTCTCCAAACTTTTGGGAGGAGCAGGGTATTTTTTGTAAGTTACCTAATTGTCTCTAGTCATCACCCTATGTCTTTAGTATCACATTGGTATGATTAGAATTTTATATTTACGTTATTTGGATACTTTCTACAACTTGGGTAAATTATCAAGGTAATAAATAATTATTCACTTAAGTTGTCAAATGTTGGAAATATTAAAATGACAACTTAGTGTAATAAATCATTTAAAAGGTATTTAAGTTTGCTTCAGGTTGGACACTTACATGCAAGGGGGGCTTTTGCATGTAATAAATTATTTAATTTAGAAAAAGAAATATTTTAGGAAAAAAAAGAAAAAAAGAAAAAAAATGTTTGTTTTTAAAGGCAATGAAAAAAGAAAAAGCTCTTTTTCAAAAAAAACCAATGAAAAAGAAAAAAATACTTTTTAGTAAAAGCATCAAAAAAGCTATAAAAAGGAGGTTGAGGACTCATTTGAAAGGTTAGCCATGTTATGTTATTTTCTTTTATTGTTGGAAAGAACTTGAGTTCTTCCAAAATATTTTGAGGACAAAAATACTCTTGAGATTACTAGTTTTAGGGATGAAAACCCCCCTAGCTCTAGTTAAATCAAGGAATCACTAGAGAATTGGGTGAGTGGAAGATCATGTTGGATCAAACTCTACCTCTAAGTGGCAATGAAAATGCAGAAAAAAAAAGTTAAACAACTTCACATAAAATTTGAATAGGTTATTAACATAATTTGGAAAATATGTAGGAATAGAATTTGTAATATTTTGAATTTAGTTTGTAGCCTACTAGTTTTTTTTTTTTTTAAGTACATTTTTTTGGTGAAATTTTGAAATTTCGGTGAAGCAATACTATAATTTTTGAAAAATAAAATAAAAAAATAAAAATATGTGTCATTTCGGCTAGCCTAAGTATGAGCAAAAGATTTTTTTTTTTTTAATCTTTCAATATAAGTAAAGGACACATGCCTAGATGTGAGACATATTTGTTTGTATTTTTTTGCGAGTAAATAATTAGTTATAAAAAAAATAGTAAGACTTTTAAAAAATATTAAAACTAGTTGTTTGGCCAACCTAAATTGGTCAAAAATATATACAATTCAAATATTTTTTTCAACCTATAGTTTGTGAAGCATAGAGGTGACACATATTTCAAATTCAAAAAATGTGAAATTGTTTGAAAGTTATGGATGTTTTTTAATTAGCCTGTCAAACAAGACTTTAGACATAGTGTGTGTAGAAAATCAATAATAACTATCTATCAAATTCAAAATAAAACATATCTTATATCTATAGAATGTTGACAATTTCTTGAATAAACCCTTTTCGTTTCATCAAATTCAAATAAAAAAAGTAGTTAGCATGAAGGGTGAAGTCTAAAAAACCAAGGGAAACCTCTAAATATGTTCAAGTAGTTGTCTTTTCAAGTTTGACACCTCCAAGACAAATCCCAAAGCATTCTGAAGGTAATAACCAAGGAAAATTATTTTGTTAGAAACAATGGATATTATTTTTGCTTTAAAAAATGGATATTTGTTTCTTAAAGAAAGAAATCTAAATATTTATTTTTTGTGGTTTGATATTAATATATAATATAATATAATATATTTATATTATATTATATATTATATAGTAATATAATATATTGTAAAAAAAAAGTTGATGGATTGTTACAAGAGAATATTATATCATATTTATTATAATCAAAGTACAAATGAGCCAAGGAG
>VDFB02118324.1:0-11399 GCA_007258455.2 Sequoia sempervirens | reverse complement strand
ACTCTCGAGCTCAAGTAAGACTCCTGAGGGTGATCCCTTTAATGTGCTTACAACCTCCGACCATTATTATAAAACAACATTAACACAGCGTGATGATCTCACTTAATAGCTCAACACGATAAGATAATATCAACTAGAATTGTCTGCTCATAGACACATCAACTATTTAGAGCTGCGGAGATAAAATCCATAAACACAATCCATTGTATAAGATAGTCAATGATTTGAAATTTGTAGCAAGCTCTTAGGCAAAGACAAACAACACTAACTACACTAATAATTACAACTTAGATCAGTGCCATATATCCATTGCAGGAGTCAAATTCATAAGCATCTAGAGGTTTATAATAGATTTAATACATCACATATAAGATCCCTGACAATATTGCATTACAATTTCATCAGTATGCATTCTAACCCATGACTACTTATCAAATCCTTATACAACACATATCCGCCTATAATCCCATTCAAGCATTTTGATTAATTCTTTGAATTAAAGCTAAAATAGAATCATACACACCACAACAGTGAGATGGATAAAAAAACCCTTAGTTATTTCATTCAAAGTTCAAATATGCATGTACAATGGAGAGACATGAGCTCGAATTTTCATTTCAACTCAAATGCTAGTACTGTTATACAACATTAAATCTCTATGAACTCAAAATCTGTTACATAATGACTCAAAACCTAAATTGCATTTATCTAAAACCATCGATATGTAGAACATATATGCTTATAATCTCATTCAAGCATTTTAATTAATTCCTTGAATTAAAGCTAAAATAGAATCATACACACTACAATAGTGGGCTGAATGAAATAGCCCTTAGTTATTTTATTCAAAGTTCAGATATGCACATATAATGGAGAGAGACGAGATTGAAATTATCATTTTGATTCAAATGCTAATACTATTATGCAACATTAAATCCTCATGAAATTAAAACCTATCACAGAGTGACTCAAAATCTAAATTGCATTTCTCTCTAAAACCATTGATCTTTACAATCAGCTCTGCAACTTCACCTAGACTCGATCAAAATTATCTAACTTGCTAACCCGTACTTCTGGCCTTGAAATCCTTCTTATAAAAAAATGAAGGAGCAAACAAGCTTCGGGCCAGAAAGTACACACATCACCAGCCGATTAGAGCACCTGATGATATTCCAAAAATCATTACAACTGCAATCATCCTGGAGCATATTCTCGTTCATCATGTTGGCGGAGGAAGGTTGATGCAATAACAAAAAACCATGTGAAACCCATGCCAAGAAATCCATCAACACAAAATTGGAATCGTTGTAACTACAACATTTGATTTTCCACCTGTCGATAACCCACTTTTTTTACTCATCATCATTCAAATACTTAGCCACCCACCTCTGGTATTCTTCGTCAGTTGGCCAGTCAAAATTAATCACCTCAATTACCTTTGTACTATAAGGCATATACTTTACCGCTACCTGATTAGCATCTCTTTCAAAAGATTCCAAAAATGAGCCGGTACCAATAATCTTATCCATACAATTCACCAACAAATCATAATCCAAGTCATCACAAATTACTTTAATTTGATTATTTATGACCTTACTCGCTTGATCCTGCCATTGTTGGAGTGTTCTGATTTCCCCCTTCTCATCGATTATATCAGATAACAGTGTGTTACCCCAATCTTTGAAATTCTTTACCAACTCCCTAATCTTCCTACTTAAATCATCTAGTAAGGTCTGAAAACCTTGCAATGATTTCACTAATATATAAGTAGGCTTCAATGATTGGGGCATGTTATTTACATCAAACCTTGAGGCTTTATTCATAATATCTAGATCATTTTCCCTAGGGATCCAATTTTTAATTATTGGAATCACTATCCCCTGATCCCTATCAATATTCTTTATTGCTTCAAATAGCAAAGAATCCAAAGAATGTATAGAGGGAAATTTATTATCTACCCTTTCATTTAAATGCTCCAAAATAGTAGTAACATTTTCTTTTTCTTTTGAAAGAAAACCCTCCTCTTTTACCCTTAATAATGTCTGTAATTCATCAATTTTTTGTATGAGATTCCTCTTTGTTGGATCAACAGAGCACTCTGTTTCTTCATCAATTTGTTCTAGAGGAGGGGTGAGAGCAGGATTTTGAATAGGAGACCTTGGTGTAGAAACATTTGGAGAATCAGGAGGCATTGACCCTATTGTGGGAGGTAATGTGCTAGTTCCTAGAGCACTAGATGTTTCCCCAATATGTCTATACTTGAACCTTTCCACTTCAGTTTGTAGCTCAACATTTCTTTGTTGCATTTTACTATATTCTTCAATTAAAATGTTATACTTCTCCATTAGGATCTTTCTTTCAGCCTCCTCCCTTTCAACAGTATTTTGGGCCAACTTGGCCAAATTCATAGTTAAATTAGTGGCTTCAGTGGTTGAAGTCCCTGAAGCCCTCTTTATTATTAATCCTCCTTTAAAATTTGAATTAATATCAGCAATATCTAACTTTCTTCCTTGTGGAGCCAATGCCCAAATTACTAAGGTCTCATATTCTTCACTGAAGGCAGAGTTTTGCAATGCTACCTTAACTTCTTCTTCAGAATCCTGAAAAGGATTCTTGGACTTCATAATGGCATTGAAAGCCACTGCATCTGTGATGTCCCATTCAGGAAAAATCAAAACACCAGCCTGACTCACAAGTTGTCTCCCTTCTTCATGAGTGATGTTTTTCAACTCTTCCATTAGTTTAGCTTTTACTTCTTCATCATTCTCCTTATCTAACCTGTCAGGCCTTAGTTCTCTTCTCTCCTTGCATTTATTTTGATATTCCTCAAATTTCATTCTCCATGCCAAATGCAAGAATACATGAGTCTTTACAAATGCATTGTCATCTAAAAACTCCTTGCAAGCCTTCATTCTTGCATCTTACACACTCTTACCCTTCATATCCAAATCGGATAGAACCAATTCAGCTAACCTAGGAGGGGAAGGCATACCAACCTGCATGTCCTGATCAGTAACAATAATTTCATCTATCATATCCTCAAGTGGGTGATCATTTCTTTACCTCTTAGGACGTGGCTCAGATGGTGGTGATGGGGGACTACGCTCTGGTGAAGACTATAATTCAATGATCTTGACTGCCTCGGGTACTTTGAATTTTGGACCTAGTTGTGGAGGTGCCTTCATTATTTGCTTCCCCTTTCTGTCTACTTCTTCCTCATCACTGCTAGTATCCCTTTTCCTCCTATAGATGGGCTGCCTTTCTATAGGCTGATATACTGACCTTGTTTCAATTGGTCTATCACTTTGTCCTTGCATATCCAGACTTAGCCTTAAATTTATCCTTTTGGTTGTCAAGGTGTCCATAATCTCCTTGAAGTTTTTCATCATAAAATCAATTTTCTTATGGTATGGAGTGAATTCCATTAGTGGATCATAATTTGGATCCATTTCATGCACAATATCTAGTAGCTTACTATAAGTTATCCATTTCTCCTTGTTTAATTCCTGCTTATTTAAATCAAATTTATTTTTGATCAAGTCCTCAGGGAAATTGAACTCATGTGCAAACTTTCCACCTTTTATTCTTTGTATAAAAAGAGAAAAGAAACCTTCAGGATCATATTGTCACCTTGGACCAAATCTCAAATGGTAATCAACAAAGAATTTATCAAAATGTGTCCAACCTCCCTTTGAAAATGTAAAGTCAGACACTAATGTATAATCAGGGAATAATGTCCCCTTCCCCTTTCCAGTAAGGTTGTCTTCATGAATACAACCCATCTACCACATAACTTCTGCAAACCCTAGTCTTGGTGGCACATTGTATGGCAGTATGTGAGGGGTTCCTTGAAATCCATATATTCTCAGGATAGTGCTGACTGGATATGGGATAATGCCACCCCAGTTATGTAAAACCCTCAATTCTAGTTTCCTCTCCTTTGGCCTAAGGAAATCATGCACTTCCTCAAGAATCCTAGGTACATTTACCATCAATCTAGCCCTTAATATTGAAGCAAAACAATTATCAAATTGCACATAACTAGTGTTTTCCTTATTACAAGACAGATCTGCAACCCATATCTGTACTGACAATCTTTCTCCATCAATTTATTTCCTTAAGTTCATCTTCTCAGCAAAAAAATTAGCATTCCTAAACAGGAACATATGCATCAACATGGAATACCAAAAGAATTGAGTACCAGTATCACCTTTCTGCAGCTTTGACAGCCCTTCATCTATCCTCTCTGCCAAAAAAGAAGCAAAGTCATATGTTACATAGAAGTTAGGGTGTTGTATTTTCACCCCCATGAACATGTATGCAATTGGCATTATTGCACCAGGACTGAAACCCAAAATTTGACATAGTGAATAGAAAGTAGCCAGGAAAGGCTTTGCAAAACAATTCAATCTGAAGGGTTCCTGTTCACTAGGGCTGATGTGAAATTGTGAACCTCTTGTCTTAACCAGATGAGGTGGAAGCAGATTAACCCTAAAAAGATATTTTAGTTTTGTATACTCCTGCTTCATTTCTTCAAAATTAATAGGAACCAAGCCATCACTCGGCTCGCTCAAATCAAAATTTTGTTGGATAACATCTCTATTAATTTCTAATAGAACTCCTCCATCATTATCTCTAATTACCTATGTGATGGGGTCATATCTCATGGCCACTACCCTAAGTAAGTCCACATCAGGGAACACATTTGGTACAACCAGCTTACCCATGTCATACATCCATCCATTTGAGAAAGGGTGAGGAAAATTCCTCTGTCCATACCATAATCTGAACATCTCTAAGCCAGTGAGTGAAACCCTAGCATTAGCAATGTTGGAACTATTATACACCAACCCCTACCCTAGGATTTTCCCTTGCAATAACACTACACCCTTCCTTCTATCATTTTTTGACAATGAAAATTGATCTAGGAAATCATCATACAAGTTTATTTTCAAATACTCAATGTGGCCAGAGTGCTACTTGGGTGGTGCCATTTTAGACAAACTAGGGCTTCACTACAATGTTACACTTCAAGTGGCTATGACTAAGCAAAGATAGGAAATTATAGAGTAAAAATACCGCAATTCCTCACAATTTATGATTAAACTATAGCCCCAACAAAAGATTTTAATGAGCTCAGTGACATGCATAGCAAACCCCCCTTCCCAAATTTAGGTGCAGAATGACTGGAAAATAGAGAAAATAAACTCATGGCTTTTTTTGCACAAACTCCAATTTTTGGCTGCAGTTGCTCGCAATTTCACCTTTGGCTCTAAAACTATTTTTTATGAAATACTTGGATGCCTTGTGATACAAATGAAGTAAGTAAATTGATTTTATGTCGATCAAATCTTGCCAATAGATGTCTCATCTACCATTAAAGCTCACTCGCGGGCTGCATGAACAGCTCCAACCACATTTGATACAGATTTAAATTTGAACTGTTGATCCTCTAGTTTGATCAAATCATCAACGGCCACCTTCAAAACAGGCTGACATAATCGCCAACACGGCAATAAGGGGCCCACCATGCCATAAGCTACAAATGAAAACCATGTGGCGGTTGCCTACGATACCGCAATCCCTCGATTTACCATCGCAGGATGGCGAGCAACTGTTGATCCTTCTCATTAGAGATCTTGCTCCTTCAAAAATGGTCGTCGTCCTTTCTGTTAACTATCGAACAGCTTTTCCCTCAAAATTATAACATCTGCATTGAAATAAAGCATGTGCATCTCACAAGCACTTTAGTAATCTGCCCCTTAACACATTTAGAACCGGCTAATGCTTCCTTCACTCTTTAGACCTCATCGGATGAGACATGTGGCAAGCACCTGTGATATCGCGATCCTATAATTCCTGATCGCGGGATGGCGGGCATCGTTGATCTACAGGAAATAGATCAACGGTAGCACTAATTCAACCCTCTACAAAATAACATCATCGACAGACACCTTCAAAACAAGCTAACACAATTACCAACACAGCGATAAGGGGCCCACCTTACCATACACTATGAAGGAAGTCCACATGGTGGTTGCTCGCGATATTGCAATCCTAAAACTTCTGATCGCACGATGGTGGGCAACCGTTGATCCTGAGCATCAATGATCCCATTCCTTTAACACAGTCGCCAACCATGTCGTTAACCTTCGAGCAGCTTTTCCAGTGAGATTATAACATATCCGTCGATTTAGAACATGTGTGTCTCGAGAACACTTTAGTAATCTGCCCCTTAATACATTTAAAGTCGGCTAGTGTTTCCTTTACTCTTTAGGCTTCATCGAATGAGACATGTGGCGCCCGCCCATGATTTTGCAATCAACCCAAGCACCATCGCGGGATGGCAGGGAATGGCTCAGATCAAATGGCAGTTGGTCAGCGATAGCACAAATTTGATCCCCCAGATAGGACACGTGGTGCTCGCCCGTGATTTCGCGATCCTTCAAGTCCCGATCACAGGATAGCAGGCACCGTTGATATATGTAGGAAATAGATCAACAGTAGCACTAAATCAACCCTTGCAAAATAAAACATTCATTAAAAGGAGAAGTGGGCATTACTAAGCGGACAACAAATAAAAAAATTATATTTATAGAAGAAAAATAAAGTAAATTTACAATTTGTTTTATAATTTCACTTTTAACTTTAAATGTGTGTTCACTCATTAAGTTGTATTTTTTTTACAATCACATTTTTATTTTAGATATTTTTTTATAAAATATAAAGATGCATTAAAAATATATTAAAATATTTTTCTTTATATTATATAGCATTCATAACATTAAATTAACATAGAATAATTTCACAATATCACTTAACCAATCAAGAAATTTTTTATCACTACTATGCAACATTATTCTCACATCAAACTAACAAATAAACATTGAAAACAAATTTATTTTTTTAGATTATAACATTCATAACTTAAACCTTTTATACACAATATCAAGTTAATTATAAAAAACACATAAAATTATTTATAAGCAACTTAAATTTTTTAACAATTTAATAGAATATAATTTAATATAATTAAGAAAAATTAAATAAGAATTATAGATAAATTTATGAAGTATTGATTTACTTATCAAGAAAAATCAATGATAAATTTACTTATTATAGATAAATTTACTTACCAATCTATTTTAACCATCAAGAAAAAATTAATCATTAATGATTGCAACATTATTGGCACATCTTTTAAACTGACAAATAAACATTGAAAACACATTTATTTTTTATATTATAACATTCATAACTTAAACCTTTTTATACACAATGTCAAGTTAACTATAAATTGTATAGATTTTAGATTTGCTATATCCGGCTATATATCAACATAGGTAAATTTGAAATATTTTGCAAATTATATAATTTCAAAAAAATTGAATGAATTTATAGAAGATTATTTTTATTAAAGGATAGAATCTAATCCTACTACTAACATTAATTATAAGTCTAACCATAACCCCAACCCTAAAACTAACACTCAATTAACTTCAAACCTAACTCTAATTTTATATCCAACCCTAAACATAACTATGATTCTAAAACTAACATTAATGAAACCCTAATTGAAACCATAACCCTAACCCTAATACTAACCTCTGCCCCAATTGAAGTCCCCAACACTAACCCCAAGCTCTATCATAGAACCTTAATCTTACCCCAAACCCCAACTTCTAATCCTAATTGAACTTACACTAATTTTAATTAAAGTCTAACCCTATTTGAACTCCAAACTTAATTGAACTCATGTTTAGGGTTAGGGTTCAATTAAGGTTAGGGTTGAATTATGGTTATGATTAGGGTTAAAATTCAAATAGGATTATGGTTGGAGTTTAATTAAGGTTGTTATTCACTTAGGGTTAAGGTTCAATTAGAATTCAATTTGGGTTAGGGATCAATTAGGGTTATAATTCAATAAGGGTTTAATTAAGGTCAGGGTTAAGGTTAGTCTTAAATTAGGGCTAGGATTGGAGTTAGGGTTCAATTAAGGTAAGGGTTATTGTCTATTTTAGGGTTAGGGTTCAATTAGAGTTCTCTAGGGTTTTGATACAATTAGGTTTAGGTTTCAACAATACCTAGGGTTACGATTACAGTTCAATTACTATTAGAGTTAGGGTTGTAATACGAGTTCAATCAGGTTAGGGTCAAGGTTTAATTAGTGTTAGAGTTAGGGTTGCAATAATTAAATTTTCCATAATGATATGGAAAGGCATTCAATTGGATTCATATACAAATGTATAAATAAGAATTGGTAATTAAGAATTCTCTAGAACTAAAGTTATAACAATAAATACAATCCTTAGCTTAATAATTTGTTTTTTGTTAGGGTTGGGATAAGAATTTAACGGGGCCAACCGAAACTTAGGAAATAAAACCCTACAGAGGAAATAAAGTATTAAAATCAAAGTTGGGTTTTAATTTTAATCCGGTGATGTAAGCCTAATCCATTAACTCAGGTCATGTCAACACTCAGCTTAGCCAAAGCCTTTCATTAAATACTAACCGCGTAAATGTAGGTTTCTCTAGATTCTAAGATATGGGAGAAGACCTCAATCGCATTCTCGGCCAACTCTGCGTGACCTCAAACTCAACTGCGGTGAAGATGTATGTTGATCTCAACTGCGGTGAAGATGTCATGTTGGAAATCATGAAGGCATCTTGGATTCTCGCGCCTCTAGTTAAACGCGATTAAGACATAATGCCACCAAATTCAAGCTATGTTTCCACATGCATTTCAAGCATTGATGAAGGTTGCCATTACTCCTCACACAATAAATACAAGAGGAATTAACTCCACAGTGTCATTCTTGTAGCGCTAGAGCACTCGTGGGCCAAGTCTAATCAAGTTTGAGTGCTTGTCTAAGAAGAGAAAATGAGTAATTCAATAAGGAGGTCTATTCGTTTGAGCTCACAAAAGCTCGGTCCTGTTATTCAGGAAGGTACTTTGGTTGACAAGCCCAAGCTTGTGCCCACTAGATGCAGTAGAAGGTTGCAATTCTAGGACGTTGCTACTCAACTGGTAGATGACAAAGGCAAGGGCCAAGCAGGCTCTATAATAGTGCTCTGTGAGGAAATTACAGATGGGCATGGCTCCTCCGATGCCAACACTTCATTGACCTTTACGAGCAACACTTCTCGATGATGTAACCGGTGACCGACCAATAATCGCCTTTCAGATTTTACCTCGCTTCAATCATGATCTGCCCTCTGATGAGGAAGTGATATCTGTGGTGCTATTGGTTGTTAAAACCCCAAGCGGATGGACTAGAACCGTATTGGGAAAGGACAAGAAAGAAGAGGAGGCTGAGGGTCTACTGTATTGGGCAACAACTAGAAGCAGGCATGTATACCAGGGTCTAAGTGTTGGTAAGGCTAGGGTGGTGGGTAAATAAGAAGTTGTTGTGGTTCCTTCGTGGAAATTTGGTTGCCTGGTTTTTTTGCATGGATAGCGACAAGGGGATTTTGATGACAAATTGTGTTCCCTTTTCTTTTACACTACCCTAGTTCATGCACTATATATGTTTTGCAGATTCAACGCAGGGAAGTTTTGAAATGAAAGTCAAATGCAATGGAGATTTTTTCAAATGAAAATTTGTGGTGAAATTACATTTGAGCCCTCAATCTTGCTGCTCCCTTGTCATATAAAAAGGGAATTCAAGGCTCATTTGTAGGAGAGAACTGATGAAAGCTCTAGCCAGGTTTTGAGTTGAATTATATGGGTAAGATAGTTTTATTGAATATATGGGTAGAAAGACATTTTGTCCTCCTCGGATGAGTGAAGTGATATTTGTGGTGCCATCATCGTTAAAACCCCATGCATGGACTAGAACCATATCGGGCAAGGACAAGAAAGAAGAGGAGGTCAGGGTCTACCATATCGGGGCAACAACTAGAAGCGGGCGTGTATACCAGGGTTTGAGTGCTGGTAAGGGCAGGGTGGCGGGTAAAAAAGAAGTTGTTGTGGTGCCTTAGTGGCAATTAATTTGGTTGCCTAGTTTTTTGCGTGGATACAAAGGGGATTGTGATGACAATTTGTGTTCCCTTTTCTTTTACCTTTCCTCAGTTCATGCACTATATATGTTTTGCAGATTCAACGTGTGGGAAGTTTTGTAATGAAATTCAAATGCAATGGAGATTTTGTTCAAATGAAAATTTGTGGTGAAATTACATTTGAGCCCAAAGCTTGTTACTCCCTTGTCATATAAAAGGGAATTCAAGGCTCATTTGTAGGGAGAGAACTGATGAAAGCTCTAGCTAGGTTTTGAGTTGAATATATGGGTAGAAAGATAGTTTTGAGTTGAATATATGGGTAGAAAGATACCTATCCTCTGATGAGGAAGTGATATATGTGGTGCCATTGGCTATTAAAACCCCAAGCAGATGGACTAGAACTGTAATCAAGGGATTTCTTTAGATTAGGAGAGTTAGCAATAAACAATAAATAATAAACGAAATCCAAATATTTTACGAAACACAAAGGAAGTAAACAAAAGAACAATTATACCTGATTGTTGATACCTCCATGATTCCCTTTCGTAATACCTTCTTGCTTGCTGGAAAATGTTGCCCTCAGATTTGTCTTTCGAGCAATCTAGAAATGCCTAAGTCCTACAAGTCTTGAAGGATTTGATATGTCTAAATGCCTATGTCTAAAAATCAATGTCTCTACCTATGCTTAAAATAAATGCCAATATTGAAATACTACAATTGCCTATGACAATAAATGTGAAACTAAGTAAATTCCTATAATAATTACGCAAAATGTCAAAATGAGCGTGTCCCCTCAAACATGAGAAGAAGATAGCATTTTATAGAAAATGCCATTTCAAATGGACGGACGAGATAAATCAATGAAATGAACGATCCAGATTACACCTAAGAATCCCTAATTAGGGTTAGGGAAAAATCCTTAATCGAACGGTCAGAATAAAATCGAATTGACGATGGAGAATAAATGAGGAAATTAATTAAAGAAATATAGATTTTTGAAAAATCAAGAAGATAAGATTGCCTGATTTGCAAGATTCAAAAAATCAAAGAGATAAGATGTGGATTGAAGATAAGATTTGAAAAATCAATAATCTGCCCGATTACTTGATTTTTGGAAGATTAATTACTAATTTGAATTAAAATAATTCAAATTATGGATTTTATGAGATAATAAATAATCTTTTTCAGATTATTTATCAAAAAGGACTGTCAGTTAAGATTGACATGACATTTTAAATAATTGAATTTATTTAAAATGAGAAGAATATTAATCGCAATTAAATAATTAAATTAAATTATTTAATTTAGAGATGATTAATTAATTAAATAAATTAATCACCCTATTTAATTAAGATGCTTATGATGTATTAAATAAATAAATGAAATTTATTTATTTAATA
>VDFB02118323.1:0-24526 GCA_007258455.2 Sequoia sempervirens | reverse complement strand
CAAATTATATCATATGGAACTTCAATGAAATCAACGAAAAATTTACCTATTATTTACTTTTGTAAGCAAATGAAGATGTAAATCTAAATGTTTAGAAACCTCTAAGGATAAAATTTGTAGGGAAAGCAATAACACCTAAATTTTGTCAAAGATATTTTCTTCCTAAAGGGTTTGAAATTTAATGACAAATGTTGAATGATTGCAAGAACATGTACAACCCTATGGATATGAAAGACCATATTTTTTGAATCCCTACTTGGACAAGTCCAGCTATGCCTACTTTTAGTGGATGGTTAGATGCTTGATCCCACTGGATCTCCTCCATGTCTCAACACTTCTTTTGGGGAAGCCAAGCATCAATACCCATGAATCAATCCCATGCCATACTTTCCATCTCTACTAAAAGCTGTAAAAGTATGGGGTGGCTTCAGAATGACTGTTCTTGCACCAAAAAATAGATTAGGATTTTGGCCTTTCTAAACAAGGGTTTTAATGTGGGAATTTTGTTCATGGGGGACCATCCATGTGGCAAGAGACCATTGCTGCCCTTCTCAATAGAATAATCCTTGTGATATTGGCCTTTGTTCCAATATCCACACTTATATCCTGGGTGGAAGTCGCTTGACTTTAGTGTGTTCTTGGTTGGGTTGTTCAATTGGGTAAGTACTTTTTCCCACACGGAAGACCCTCTAAGATAAACAAAAGCAAGAAAAAATATCTATAACTTGATCAATCTTTGTTACAAACTAGAGAGAGAGAATGTACGCAATATGCTCCACTCACACTTGCAAGATTTTTTCAATTTTTAATCCAAAATCAATTGTGTGGGTAATTATTTACACAACTTAATGTCACCAAAAGGCCTTTTGATTCTCAAGATCGTCGTGAGGTGCGAGAGAAGCACATGTTTCCTTTTAATGATATTACTCTGGGTATGCAATTACAAAAAAAAGAAGCACTTGTTCATTTTAAGTCCACAAAGCAATGATTTGATTCTTTTTAGTGCACCAAAAATGAAATATGGAAATTGTTTTGTTCAATTGTTAATCCTCAACCAAATCTAGTGAGTTTGTCCTAAAGTTCTTTCTAAACCCCTATGTAACAAAAATTGAAATGTTCTTTTTAGAGCCCAAAATAAATTTAGTAGGTCCTAAGAACATGGAACAAATTTTTAAGAGAAATTGTGAATTCTCTAAGAGTACATTAAAAAAACACTAAAGTGTACAATAACACTTGGTATCATGAGATAATGATGTCATTATGAGACCTTCACTAGATTTCATTTCTTCACCTTGAATAATCCAACCTACCAAGAAACCAGTTAGAGCTGCAAAACACAAGTTAGGAAAGCAATTAAGAACCCTTATGATAAAAATTAAAATAAGAACATGCCATAAAAATTGAGATTTCACTTTTTCATTTACTCTAGCGGTGGAACCTACATAGGAGGTGTAGTTTTAAGGAACCAACAGTGCTATATGGTGTCGCTAATTCTACAAGTGTCACTCTACAACAAAATAGAGAGGGTGATGGCATCATAATTTTGACTAGTGGTGCAGTTTGGAATTTGAAAATTCTAGCATGCAATAATTTGAACCAGTGGTAGCATTTAGAAATTTGAATCTTGGGCGGGAAAGACAAAGTGTCACTATTTGAAGTTTGAAGCAGTGCTATATGGCGACACTGGAATGCCAGGTGTTTTGTACTGCAATGTTGGTCTGCTAGCGATGCACTCCACTATAGACACACATAAACATTTTTGAGAAAATCATGATCTAAATGTGAGATTTTCCCTCCTTCTAGGACCAAAATGTAGAACCAAGATCCTAGCACCTATAAAACACAACAAACAAACACAGTAGAAAATTCAAATGCAAGCCAAGATAAAAGTTCCCCATAAAATCCATTAGAAATGCTCAAAATATGAATAAAAAAAAGAACACAATGAAAAGGAAAGGAAATAGATCAAATCATATTAAAAACATGCAAACTCTTGATCTTATGGGGGAGTTGGTGCCAATTTGCTGTGGAAATTGGCCCTTTCACAACTCTTATGCAAGCTTTTCATGATTTTATGATGATTGATCCACTTCATGGTTGCTTCAAATGAACTCCATGGAGAAAACTTGCAATAACCTAGCTATGCCTTGATGAATTTGATGAAAATGCTAATGCTTGAAGATAAAAATGAGTATAGTAAGTTTTCTCAAATTGCGGATGATCAAATGAGGAGAGAAACCTCTTATTTATAA
Source organism: Sequoia sempervirens (assembly GCA_007258455.2). Classification (NCBI taxonomy): domain Eukaryota; kingdom Viridiplantae; phylum Streptophyta; class Pinopsida; order Cupressales; family Cupressaceae; genus Sequoia; species Sequoia sempervirens. The sequence goes on along the minus strand of VDFB02118323.1, from coordinate 22,274 downwards.
AAAGACAAGATGGAGAAATGTCCAAAATAAAGCAATGTGGGACTAACTTTCAACCAATGGCCAAATGCCGCTTGTCAAGATGTGAATGGGCAAAGGATGTGCACATTTTGATGAATATGTCCATAAATGCAATTAGGTGGAATTTGAAAATAGTGAAATGACATGTAAGAGGGAAAAGGAATGTCTTAAATGCCACTTGGCTCAATTCAAAAGATGCAATAAATGTCTTGTTGGAAGGACAAAGTCCACTTCAAAGGATTTTAAATTTGGAAGAATATTCTCCAATTATGCCATGTTGAGAGAAAATAGGGATTTAATAAATGAATTAAATCTATTTTCATGTGCAAGTGGCAAAAGCTAGAGGATGGGACATGGATTAGAATTAAATTTATCAAGGGTTAATTAATTTAATGAGAGAATAGATGATGCGACCAATTTGACTTAGATTTATGGCTTGATTTAAATAAAAAGATGAGAAGAATGTGATTTAGACTTAGTTAAATAAATATTTTGTTTTATTTAACTAAAGGGGATGGTTGGTTAGATTAAATTAAACAAGAGTTAATTTATTGAATTTAATAGATAGACTTTAGAGATTAATTAAATAAAATTCATTTATTTAATTAAATAAAGAGCTAGGGTTAATTAAAAAAATTGATTAATTTAATTAACAAGAGAGAATGACTTAATCAAATAAATGATTATTTATTTAATTAAGGGATGAAGAGTGATGATAAGTTGAGAAGTGATTAAAGATGAAATGGTGTTAGTTAATTAGGATCAAGTGTGTAATGCCAATCATTACATTTTATGTTTCTACAACTTCAATATGACATGGGTAACTGTTGTGCAGTTTTGCACAAACGCCCAACTTGGAGTAGGGACCCTCTTTTGATGGTGTCTTTTGCCCTTTGGTTTTATTGGATTTACCTTTTTTAAGGTCTTGAGATATTGGTCTTGCTAGTTTTGGTCTTGCCCCGGGGCTTGAATTGGTTTAAATTGGCTTTTAGTAAAAATTTGGGTTTCTTCCTGAATCTGGGATTTTCCAGCTCCGGTGGATTTTCCCAAGCTCTGGTTCTTTTTCTGGTCATCACTAAAATTTTTGAATCTGGGTTTCTGCCTGAATCCGAGATTTTCTAGTTCTGGCAGATTTTCTCGGACTGCGCTAAAATCTCGAACTTCATTAAATCCCCGTTTCTGCCATATCCGCGGAATTCATGTTCATCAGAATTTTCCGCGTATCTGGGGATTTTCTGAAATTTCGTCCTAGGCTCGGGTTTCCAGATTTTTTAGACACGTCTTGTCGCTCATTAATGCTTGCAGTACCTTTGCTCATATGCGTAAATGGTAGATTTAAAACCTTTTAGGCATCATTTCGATTTCATTTATTCACTTATTTGCTGCTCTGGCGATTGGGAGTTTCCATTTGAGCTTTGAGGATTGATCTTGGAGCGCTTGCGTGTGGATTGTTGGGTGCCGGTGTCTGAGTTTTCATTTCTAGGGCGTGTTTGCTTCATGGTCGCTTCTTCAAGCTCGAGTTTCATCTAGACTAATCCATGGTAGGTTATCATTGGCCCTTTCATCTGTTTACTTGATAATTGAACTATTCTTTGACTGATTGATGGTCGGCCTATGCTTGGTTGTGATTTTGCATTTATCAAAAAGGGGTTTGACCCATCTTTTCATGAAACCTCATCACCTGTGCCATATGTGCTTGTATTTATCCATTGTATGGTGGGTGTGTAAGTCTGGGTGGTGTTAAGAGTCAGATTTTGGCCTTCAGACACGTAATTTGTTATATCCGACGAAGTTAGGGTTTTTGGTGCTCTCCCTGGTTTTGTCAAGGGTCGATGAAATTGTGGCGATTTACATATCCTCCATCAATGTTAAAACAACCCCTCCCTTGGGAAGCCTCAGAGTGCTTTGAATTGATTTTCGTAGATGATATTTTAAACCCCGAGCTTGACCCTAGCTTTCATGGCGGGAGGTTTATTGGTCAAAATTAGGGCATCATCGTTTTTCCATGGGAACTGGTCATTTGAGAGCCTTGAGAACTTAAATCCACTTACATTCTTAATCTTGATTGGTTGGCATCGACTTTGAAATCATTAGAATCCAAATTAGCAAGGTTGCATGAACATTCAATCGCTGGTTCGCACATTGTCTTTCGTCGGGTTCCCGTGATGTCCGCGGAATTCCAGAGCACCCAGATTTTCCCTGTTTCAGCTAATTCCACGGAGTATGATGAATTCCAGAACCTCAAACTGTCTGTGAAAATCTGTCCCGCCCGGACTTTTCCGGTTTTCCTGTCTAGTTTCATTTCTTAAATTTCTCGAAGATAGGATTAACGGAGTAAGTGCTTAATGATTATTTCTTGTTGCCAATAAATGAATTTCATGGTTATCTCACAATATTTTGTCTGTACTAACAATTTATTTAGCGTATGTTTTTTTGGCAATAGGAATCCGTCTGGGTCAGATTTCTCTGAAATTCTACCCCGACTGGATTTTCCCGGTTTACAATTTTTTCCCGGATTGCTTTATTTTTTTGGATCTTCAAGGATTGGTGATTTGTGATAGTTTTAAATTGCTTCATATGATTTTATGCTCATCCTTTGGTCAGAATATGTGCAATAATTGGATGCTTATGACGATCTTTTGTGAGTGCAGGCTTAATCGAGTAAGGCGCCTACAAGAAAATCTAAGGGTGACACGAAGGGGTCCTCCATTTCAGAAGCAGAAAGGTTAAGATTGGACACCAAGAGCCAGCTGCCAGAAAGCTAGATATCTTCCATGTGGTCTGAAGTGTCTGATACCACTGTGGGAGCCTGGAGATACGAGGAGTTCAAATAGAGGACAGCTCAGAAGGACCTGTCAGTCTTGAGGCAAGGAATGATGAAGTCCGGACTGGTGCATGTGGCAGGGTTTCCTTCTGCAATCCAATGCTATGAGTTGATTTTAGAGAGTGCCCGGCAGTACGACTTCGATACACAGAGGGTTGTCAGCATTAAGGGAAGGATCTTGGTGAATTTTAGTCCTGTTTCTATTGCCCAAGCCTTTGACATGCCTGATTTTCCTTCTGTGTGTGCTCTAAACATGGACTTGGCAAGAACATATTATGAAAATAAGCCAATCAAAGCTCAACAGATGATCAACGCTTGGTTGGAAAATCCAAAGTCACACTATTCTAAACTACCCAAGCAATTGCATAGAGTTAAATTCAGGTCAGACATTTATGATGCTATAACATTTTTGAGCAGAGTGGCAGGTTTGAAGACCATTGGAGTGTTATAGAGTTGGATGGTCCATGTGATCACCAAAATTGAACAAGGAACCAACTATCATTGGGCGGGGCTTATTAGTTCTAAAATTGATAAATAGTTGAGGAACATCCTAGAAACCAAGAGGTTCACCATGTCCTCTTATGTGATGTATGTGCTAGCTAGATTCTACCCATATAGCGGTCTGAATCAAAAGGGAACATTTGGGCAGGACATAGTCTACGAAGTATACCCGGAGTTGCACCTAGGACACAGAGATTACAAAAGAGCTAATGATGCATTCACAATGCATATCACTAGGATGCTTCAGAATGCTGAGCATGTGAGACTGTCAGATGGAGCAAAGGGGTTGATAAAGAATTATGGGGCCTGGTTCATTCAGTTTCCCACTTTCTCTTATATTAGAATTGATGGATGTGCGGCTACTCCATACAGGTTACCTCGGTACCTTACTGATCATATTTTGTTACTGGAATTGGTGAGACAAATATGTGAATTTGATGCAATTGTCAAAAAGGAAAAGCATAAAACAGGCTTTGGCGGGGATTTCCCTCTTGAAATTGGTGTAGCAGAAGTGTGCCCTTCCATTCAATCAACACAAGCAGCGGGTGATGTGTTGGCGGCCCATGGTTTCTCTTTCCATTCCAAAAGAACAAACTTTGATATTACTGGGGAAGCACAAAAGAAGGCCACCAAGGAGTACTGTCATAAGGATGACCTAGAGGACTATTGGGCCAACATCAAAGATGATTTTGAAGCAAGAAAGAAAAGGTACTCTAGGCTTCCTGTTGATGCAATTAGACAATACAATGTCAAGCTAATCCCAGATCAACTCAAGGATGATGGAAAACTGGTACAAGATCATGCCTATGAATATGTTAAGGATGGGTCAATCAGAGAAATCAACTGGAATGAGGATGAAGTCACAGAGTTGGAGGACCTAATGGCCCCTGTCATGAAATTTACTTCTTCATGGCTAAAGCATAAGATTTGGGAGTTGAAGAGTGAGAAGGTACCCTGTACCTTCAATTTAATGGGAAATCTTAACCCAATGTCTACTTCAGAGGAATCCGGAGAAGATGACCCCAAAGGGAAAACCAAAAAGAGCTCACCTTTCAAAATAAAGATTAGAGGCCCTAAGGAAAGTGAGCCAGAACCAAAGAGAAATCCAAAAGGAAAGAAAAGAAGTAGAGCTTTGAAGATTGGCAGGTCCTCTGATGAGGAAGAGTTGGAAAAAGCAGAAGAAGAGGATTCTCCTCCGCCACCAGAGAAGACCAGAACAACCAGGGCTTCAAAGAAGAAGGATCAGGATACATCAAAGGATGAGCCTCTTATTGTTGATATAGAGAGTTCAGGAGAGAAGAAAAAATTCTACATGAGAAGATCAAGGACTCCATCCCCTAAGGAGCCATTGCAAAAGATGGACTCTTCCCCAAAATTACCAACCGCGGAGCCATGCAAGGCTGCTTCTCCTCCACCAAGTGTGCCTGAGTCAGAGATCCTTGAGGAGCATGAGAGTAGTCCAGAGGCAGAACCTTTCAAGGAGGGAGCACTCTTTGATGAGGCGGCTAAGCTCGAAGTTGAAGAGGTGGGAAAGCATCCTTCTCCATTAGTGCAGTATGAAGATTCCCCAGAGAATAGCAAAGGAAATGGATCGCCTGGGAAGGAAGAAGACATCCCTGTTATAGTCCCATCACCTGTAGAAGAGGATGAACCTAAGATAGGTGACCAAGGTGGGCAGTCTCCTGAGAAAGGAAAGGATGAAACGTTGGAAAAACAACAGGAAGAGGAAAAAACTGATGAAATCCGGGTAGAGCCTGCTGTCCTGGATTGGCTTGAAAATGAAATGACCAGGAAGAAGCAAGTGGTGGTTGAAGACACTCCCTTGGATTGGGATGAAATGTTGTCCAAGATCGGCAAAGGGAAGAAGAGGAGGGCTGCTAAAGTGGTTTCAAAGATAGAGAGGGATGAGGTAAATAACAGAGTAATCCACATTGCCATCCCGGCTGCAGACAAGACAATAGAAGATGTCACCGGTGAAGATTACAATGTGCAGACTATTAACCTTGGGCTAGCATCTATGGAGTAGGATATAGAAGAGTATGAATGGTCTAGCACTATGATCATTGGCAGATTGAGAAAGGAGACTCAGACCAAGCACGAGTTGAGAATGGAGAATGAAAGACTTAGGAAATGCTTGGAAGAGGTGATGAACCCTCTGCAATCTCTCCACCCCTCTTCCTCTGCCACTCCTGGTTTCTTGCCCAAGGAAACTATCTCTGAAATTGAAAGGATGAAGACTTCTTCTTGGACTGCAACAGATTGGTTGAAGGATGTACAAGCAAAAGGAGATAATGCAATCAAGGATATCCTTTCAGTTGGGAAAAATGCAGTCAGAGCCAAGGAGTTATTGGAGCATGTGATATCTCAGGATAAAGGAGATATTGATCTTCTACTGCAGAAATCCAAGGTCATCATAGAATATGGTAAGGATCAGTTGGCTGTGGAGGGGATTCTTCCTTCCTCCAGATTAAATGAACCTTGGGAATGGTTTGAGGCTCTGCAGGTTCGACAGAAGGCCATGAGGAAGATACAAAAGTGAAAGAAATAGATAGATGGTGATTTAACTGGTGTCTATGAGGGCTGCATTGCATTTTTTGAGGTCATGACTGGCAGGAGAAAGATTGCTCCCAAATACCTAAGCTTGGAGCAGCTAAGAAAGTGGTGGCATGAGGTCTATGCACCAAATTCTGAGAATGTTATAACTGGTCACCAGCTAGATGATGCAGCAACCTATCTAGTAGTAATGGATAAGTATCAATCTCACAAGGATGAATGGGATAAGACTGTTAAACAGTCAAAAGAGGAGATTGATTCCATTAAATGTAGACTGAAGATCTTGCCTTCACCACCTGTTGCTAAGTTGGATGGGACATTTTTGAGGATTCAAGACCATAATAAGGATAAGGGAGGCAGTATTTAATGCCATATTGGGATTTGTGCTTCCCTATTATCATAGGGCATGTATTGATCCTGGATGCATTGGGGACTGTGTCTAGGCCGACCTTGATGATGTATCGACATTTAATGTATGCCTTATTTTGAATTCCTAAGGCCGACTTGTTTTGGCGGTTGTTCTTATTTTGTAAATGTTTGTCTAGGCCGACATGTCTTGAGAATTTTCTATAAAGGGAATTCTTGCCTTATTGTAAGGACATTAGATATTAGACATTAGAATTGGCGAAAAGACAAGTTAGAGCATTTTGTGAATTTCTTGAAGCAAGTATTGTAAATAGAATAGTGAAATTGTTGCAACAGTTTGATGATCTAATACAATTGAAGACATTGTGGTTTTCCTGGTGCAATCTCTTGTGTTGATTCATCTCGCATGGTTCTTGTTGTTCTATCTTTCAAATTGCTTGAAGATTTAGGGTTTAGTGTTTAGAATTAAATTAGTTTTAGTTTGGTGGATGAGGTTTTATGATTTCATGTTCGGAATGTTTGTAGCGATCTCTGGTCTATACTCCCAGTAACTATTTGATTGTAGTAGGCTAGTGAAGTCAACCTGGACCATATATTTACATGTGCTTAAGTTCGATTGTAGATGAATTTCTATGATTTGAAAATCCATATACCTTAGAAGATTGCACTGTTCTTGTGATATTGCATTGTGGGTTGATCAAGGATTGGTTATTTGAGATTGGTCCATTCCAGATATCTGTCATTTGCATTGTTCATTCTAGGAATAGTTTAGATCTTATCATATTCTTGCACCCTTATCTTTTTCTATTTCTTTATCATCTGGTTAGATTTAGGATTTGAGATCATCATATTGTAAAATCTGATAATTGGAAAGATATAGTTTTCTTGTAGTAAGGTCCGATTGTGATCACCAGCATTTTCACATATTATCTGAGTTGTTTATGCATTGTCATGACCTGACACCCGAGAGACCTTGGGGTGATTTTTAGTGATTTATTGTTGAATATTACCTTTCAAGAGAGATAGAATATTGTATTATGTCCGAGCTGTTGCTGTGTAGAAAATACCATCAACAGATTGGCGCTAGAAGGAGGGCCTGAATGAGCACACTGGATCATTTCTTGAATGCCATCTCTCCTGAGAGATATAGGAGAAATACCAGATCTACCACAAGAGAGGAAGATTTACAGGAATTACAGTTCCCTACTAGGTCAAGGAGGACTCAAGAAAGGGGAGAATCATCATCACCTATCCCTTCACTAGCATCATCCATATTTTCACATCCAGAGGTTGAAGCCATACCCATCTCTAAAACAGTTCCCATTCAACAACCTCAGCCTATCGTTAACCAACCACAACCACCACCCCCACTTTTTTCGATGGCTTTCCTAGCTAATAATCCATCCCCTTTGTCTTTCAATGCTTACAATGTAATGCCCAAAAACCCTGAACATTTCTGTTCGAAATTCCACGTCAACAACCCAAACAGGACTGCAAAGGAGCATATAAGGATTTTTCAAACCTGTCTCAAAGATAGGGGGATTATTCATGAGGATGTTGCATGTAGGTTGTTTCCTTATTCACTAGGAGAAGAGGCCTTTTACTGGTACAATCACCTCCCTTCTGGCTCAATTCTTAATTGGAATGATCATGAAACTACCTTTTTACAGAAGTTTAGAATACCTATCAGTGCCAATGAATTATACCTGCAATTCACTAGAGTCAAAAGAGAAGTTAATGAACCAATATCCAGTTTCAATAATAGGTTTCATCGTGCGTACACTAGACTTCAAGATCCTTATGTTTTGGATGACAATATAGCCCTAGGAGTCTATTATGAAGCATTGGACAGCCTTACAACAACCTTTCTGAAGTGGAGACCCAACCCTCCATCTAATCTAATTGATGCCTATATAGAAGCTGTTAAGCTTAGCACAGACCTGAGGCAACATATAACTAAACCGTTGCCCTCTTTAGGACCAATTGCACATCCCAATCAGGTTCAGGCAGTGAATCAGGCTCTTACCAATCATACTCCGATCATGAATCCAGTACCACAGTTACCTTTGGTGCCACATCCTGGTCTTCCCATGAGTCAAGTTTCTCCTATGATGAATTTTCCACAGCAGCAGGTTAACCAGCCCATGTATCAGCCACAGTTGAATAGTTTCCTTGCTTATCTACAAAACTCTAAAGTGTTGCATCAGTCTATGGGATCTGCTACAATTCCTGTCCCTCCTCAGAGTAATCCAAGTCGGCATCCTTATGTAGATCCAAATAAAGAAAGGATTGATGAAATGGCTGAATAGATAAAGAAGTTGAACCTAGAAGTGACCTACTTGAGGAATCAAAATAGCCAATTACAAGCCACTCAGAAGAATATACAATCCAATCAGAATAGGGAATTACCACAAGGGCAGAATTTTGAAAGAGGACAACGTAATGAGAGAGGATTCTACAATGACAGAGGATATAATCAGGATAGGGGTTACAACAATGATAGAGGTTTTAATAATGACAGGAGGTAGAATTTTGATAGGGGCCAAGGTAGTGGATCAGGATTTGATAAGAGGCCATCGCAGGGACATACCAGAATGTGGAATACGGGACCTAACAATGGAGTTCCTACTCCCTTGGATCAACCTGTCAACCAATCAACCAATCAGCCAGTTAGTCAAGACAAGCCTCCCAGTGGTGTATATTTGGCTGAGGCTGCTCTGTCAGGATGGTGTAGGCTTCATAAGACAAGTCAGCATTCATAGTTAGAATGTCCAGAGTTCCAAACTGCTGCTTCCATTTTCTAGTATGAGGTGGAAAATAATGCAAATGGGCAGGAGATGGTTCCTTCTTCCCCCTATGATTCTACTATGCTAGTATTAAATCACGCTCCCTTCCCAACGAGTAAGGAAAATGTACCAGAGGAAGAATCTAATTTTCAAGAAGGGAAAACATATCAAATTTGTAATGGGGATGAAGTGGCTCAGTTATTCAATGATGAAACAATGAATGATAATGGCCCCCTTGATCAGGAGGAAGCTTGTGTCGAAGAAGTACAGATGTTTCAGAGACAAGGTTTGAGAGATATGCCTCATAGGTGCCCATAGGCTGGAGGACCTTTCACTACTTCTATTCCTCCTAACAACTTCAGTACCCCTCTAGATCCTAACGCTAGCAATAATCCTTCTTATCCGCATGTTTCCAGGCAGTATCTTTCGAAGGAAAGACAACCCCAAACTGACCCACAGAAGGAAAAGGCTGTTCCAGCTGACAAGGATAAGATGGAGGAACTTTCTAGGGAGGTCTCCAATGATATGAATTAGGAGCATATGGCTTCGTATGTTGCTGAGGAGTTCAAGAAATTAAAGGTAAATCTTTCAGTATTTGAGTTATTAAGGTTCCCTGCGATTAGAAAGGTTGTTTTAGGTACTTATGATACATATCTAGTTTCATTGGATAAATCTTCTAAGGAGGATGTCAATAAGATTTCTAGTTCTCAGCCTGAGAAGACACAAAACCAGACTAACTTTCCCCATGGAGATAAAGGAAAAGAGAAGGATAAGACTCAAGGATACTCAGCCAACTTTGTTCCAAGGGAAGACAGAAACCCCACCATTTCTGATTTTTGTGCGTATATTTGGTAAGAATATGCATAATTATTTATTAGATTATGGTGCTTCCACCAATGTGATGCCATTTGGAGTTTGTAGAGCTCTAGGAATTACACCTGCTGACTCTCAGAAGAAAGTAACTCAATTGGATAGAATTGAAGTAAATGTGGTGGGAGAATTAAACATGATTCACATGTAGATAGCTTCAGACCCAAGGATTCAACGGGTTATCAATATTCAAGTAGTCTATATTCTAGATGTGTATGGATTGATTTTAGGAAGAGATTTTACTAAGGCTTTGAATGGTTGTGTCTACTGATCACTCTCACATGTGGCTTCCCTGGAAAGGAGTGCCCAATCAGATCAGGATTGAGAGAGAACCAAGAATGAAATACATGATCACAGAATACCAAAAGACTTCAACAGAAGTTCTGATATCAGACATAGGAATGGGAAATTACATGCTATCAACTCAATATGAGGAGTTAGACTCAGAGGAGGTATTGATACTACATACGATGCCTATTGATGATGAGACAGGATCCAGTCATGGTGTTGTTTTGACAGAATCAGTTGAGGAAGAAGAAGAACCTAAAGATAATCAGATCAGCCTGTTAAACAGTTTTCAGGAATTCATCAAGTAGTGTGCTGAAAAATAAAATTCACCTAGGTAGAAGGACAAGCTTTGAAGAATTACTCTTACCTAATTGGTGTAGAGTTCATAATGCTTCCCACTCAGAGTTGGAGTGTTGTTTGTGCCAAACAACAGTAGAACAAGTACATAAATGTATGAATCCAACCTCGGTAGTTAAAATAGATGAGCACAATCTTCAGGAAGAGTACAAAAATAAGAAACCTATACTGTCTGATGAATCTTGCAGCACTGGTAAATTGAAGGGCGTAATAAAGAGGACTACTACTGCTGAATGCTGGACTCTTAGGTTTGATGGATCCAAGTCCATGAATGGAGCTGGGGTAGGGTTTGAGCTGATCAGTCCAAAAGGCAAGAATTTCTTTGCAGCCCATAGGCTTCAATTTCACTATACTAACAATGTAGCAAAATACGAGGTGTTAATTCATGGAATTCTTATGGCATTTAAGAAAAAGGTTAAGGTTCTGCAAGTTTTTGGTGATTCTGAGTTAGTAGTTAAGCAAGTAAGGAAACAATATTCTTGCCACGATAGAAGAATGACTAATTATAGGCATAGAGTATGGGCTATCATTGAGGGATTTGATTCCTTCAACATTCAGCTAGTACCACGGCGGAAGAATCAAACTGATGATTCCCTGGCTCAGGCAGCAAGCACTCTGCAGCCTTTATCTTTGTCAGGGTTGAATAAATTCACTGTAGAATTGACTCCTATGCCATCGGTCCTAGACATTGTTACTAACTTCTAGGTGTTTGAAGATGACAACCATATTATGGATTTTATCACAAATACAGACATTTTTGCTTCCCAAATCATCGATGAAACAGAGCTCTAGGAAGCAGAATTGGATTTAGAAGGAGTGATGAACCTAAAGTCTAATACTATTCCAAGGGGAATGGTACAGTTGGAATAAATTTTTGATATGGAAAAAATCAAAGATTAGGAACAAGAATCAAAGAAGGAATCTATCAGTGGACAGTGTGATACTTACAATATGGGAACTAAAGATAACACCAAGAACATTTTTTATTTGCAAAGTATGCACTCTAGAAGAAAGACAAGGAATAATTGTAGCATTGCGTAGCTTTCCAGATATTGTAGCCTGGAGTTATGAGGACTTGAAAACTTATGATACATCCATCATAACTCATACTATTCCCCTGAGACTAGGTGCTAAGCCTTTTAGGCAAAGGCAGAGACCAATTAATGCATTATTGGAACCAGCCATACAGAAAGAAGTTCAGAAATTACTATCTGCTAGAATCATATTTCCGGTCAGACATTCAACATGGGTAGCAAACCTGGTCCCAGTGAGAAAGAAGAATGGATAAATTAGACTCTATGTTAATTTTAGGAATTTGAACAGATAGTCAGAAAAAGAAAATTATCCAGTTCCTTCATTGGATGAAGTACTTCAGGTGGTTAATGGATCTCAGATGATGTCCTTTCTAGATGGTTATTCAGGATACAATCAAGTAATGGTTCAATATGAGGACAGACACAAGACTGCTTTCACAATGAAATGAGGTACTTTCGTTTACAGGAGGATGCCTTTTGGGCTCATCAATGCAGGGGCTACATTTCAAAGAGCTATGGATATTGTCTTTAAGGATATCATAGGTAAATGCATCATTATTTATATGGATGACCTGACTATGTTTTCAAAGAACATAGGGGATCACATTTCAGATTTGCACAAAGTATTTCGAAGGTGCAGGGAATTTGGCATTTCCTTGAATCCTAAAAAGTGTTTTTTTGGAGTAACAGAGGGAAAGCTGCTAGGACATGTGATATCAAAAAAGGGGATTGCTATCGATCTAGAAAGAGTGGAGGCTATATTGAAGATTCAGCCCCCTGCTAGTAAAAATGAGATGAAATCTTTCTTTAGCAAGATCAACTTCGTCAGAAAAATCATTATTGGATTTGCTGAAATTGTTAAACCACTGAATGCAATGCTGAAGCAGGATGCCAAGATTGAATGGACTATAGAAGCGAAGGAGGCATTTGCGGAAATTAAAAGAGCCATTGCTGATGTTCTAGTTTTGGTAAGTCCTAACTACAACAAGCCTTTTCACATCTATTCGTTTGCTTCAAACCATTCATGCGCATGAATGCTAACTCAAAAGTTGGATGAGGGAAATGAGCATCCCATTGCCTTTATGAGTGCACCATTAAAAGATGCTGAGTTGAGATACCCAAGTGTAGAGAAGCAGGCATATGCTCTGGTTAGAGCAGTGAAGAAATTCAGACATTATATCCTTAGGAATAAGGTTTATGCAATTGTCCCAGACCCCGCAGTCAAGTTACTTTTGATGCAAAATGAGCTAGGAAGAATGTAGAGCTAAGTGGGTGACAATGCTGCAAGAGTTGGATATTGAGATCTAGCCCATGAAGTTGGTAAGAGGACAGGGACTTACTTAGACTATGGCAGAAATAGGTCCTAAACTGACTGTCCAGAATTATAACATTGAGGAGGTTTCTCTAGATGGCTAGTATGATGACATAGTTTATTATTTGTTGAACCAACGATCTCCAGGTCATCTTAATGTTGTCCAGAGGAGAGCCCTATGATTGAAGAGTGACAGTTTCATGCTAAAAGGAGCTGTTTTGTACAAGAAAAATTATGAAGGCATTTATTTGAGGTGTCTTGGGAAATAGGAAGCTGAAAGGGTGATAAGTGAATTTCACGAAAAAATATGGGACTGGCCATGGTTCTACGATTGCCACAGCAAATCAGATTTTGAGGGCAGGATATTACTAGCCCACATTGTTCAACGATGTCCACCAGTATGTTAGGACCTGTCACATGTGCCAGACCGCAGCAACAAGGGAAAGATATGCAGTGCTTCTGCTCCAACCGGTCACTGAGGTAAGGCCTTTTGCTCAGTGGGGTATGGATTTCATAGGCCCCATCAACCCACCATCTTCTGCAGGACACAGGTACATTCTCACTATTACTGATTATTTCACAAGATAGACTGAGGCTTTTGCTTGTAGGCAGTGTACATCTGAGTTGGTGATTGATTTTTTAGAATCTGCTATTATCAATCATTTTGGATGCCCTATTGATGTTGTCTGTGATAATGGTCCCGCTTTTGCATCTTTAAAATTTTCAAATTGGGATTTCGATCATAGCATTATTGTGAAGTTTGCATCTAATTATTACCCTCAGGGTAATGGTCTAGCAGAATCCTCTAATAAGAACTTATTGACTATCATTCATAAGCTAATAGAGACGAACCCAAAAGACTGGCACACCCAGCTTCAGTTTTCCCTTTGGGCAGATCCTACAAGACTTAAGTCATCCATTGGAGCATCTCCTTATCACTTGGTATACGGTCTAGAGCCAGTATTCCCTATTCAACTCAAGATCCCAACTTTACAGTTTATAAATGAGTTTTATAATGAGGGGGACAGAAGGGAGGCTAGGCTAACAGAACTACTACACCTTGAGGAAAAAAGAGACAATGCCCTTGAGAATTTTGCTAAATATTAGGGGGTAGTTAAGAGGTGGTTTGATAGGAGAGCTAAAGTCAAAGCCTTTAGGATCTCTGACCTTGTCCTATACTAGGATAAACCTCATGATCAAAAGGGGAACCATGGGAAGTTTGATAAACTGTGGCTTGGCCCATATCAAATTGATGAAATACTTGGGGATAATGCCTTCCATCTGAGGACTCTTACGGGAGAAGATATTCCACTACCTGTCAATGGGCAGTATTTGAAACATTATTTCTAGTCCTGAGCTATTTTCAGCTCTCTGCTTGTTTTGTTTTGGTTAGAGTAGGTTTTCTTTGGTTTGTTTGTTTTGGTTTGTGTTGCTCTTGCTCTTGGTTCCTTCTTTTTTTGGGATCTTTGGTTACATTTGTATGACAGTGGTGACAAAGTAGGTCAGATGTTCTTGGTATTTCTTTAACAAACTCTAATCATCCTTCCAGGGCATTATGGTAAAAATTCCCTGCCTACTATTACTTATCCTTGTGCTGAGGCAAAGGGTTTTCTAGTCGGTTTGAACAGGAATACATTAGGGTCTCATATTTTAAATTAACTATACCTAAAGTTGCATTAGGTCCTTATGAAGTTTGAACAAGTGAAAAATATTTTTTTCTACTCTAGTGCCACTATGGTTCTCATCCCTGAGTGTGAACTTTATTGTTCGTAGGTTGAAGCGAAAATAGTGAAAAGATAAGCAGTATAAAAAAAAGAAGAGGAAAATGCATATTGAAAATTGAAAGGTTTAACTTCAGCTTATCAGGGGGATCTAGGTATCTCTATCAGGGCTATAAACACCTGTCTGGCAGTAGAGCTATGTTCAAGAGAATCACAAAGATAACCTCTATGGACGCCTGACTGGCAGTGAGGCTCTATCCAGGATACTTTTAGAGTATGAATCTTTATGTAGCTTGTTCATACCAAGTTTGGTTCCTGTTGCAACTAAGGGAGGCTAATGAATGCATATGCACACACTTTGACCCTAGTATAGGAAAGTTTTCTGACTAGGGGGCTTCTTTGTTTTAACACGGATGGTGATAGGATAGGTGAGTTGAAACCATGAGTTCTAGGTTCTTGATTCCAGTTTGTCATCAAAATGCTCGGGAGCATTTCCACAGCAGAGTCGCCATTTGTTGTGCAGTTTTGCAGACACGCCCCACTTGGAGTAGGGACCCTCTTTTGATGGTGTCTTTTTGCCTTTGGTTTTATTGGATTTGCCTTTTTTAAGGTCTTGAGATATTGGTCTTGTTAGTTTTGGTCTTGCCCCGGGGCTTGAATTGGTTTAAATTGGATTTTAGTGAAAATTTAGGTTTCTTCCTAAATCCGGGATTTTCCAGCTCCGGCGGATTTTCCCGAGCTCTGGTTCTTTGTCTGGTCATCACTGAATTTTCCGAATCCGGGTTTCTGCCTGAATCCGAGATTTTCTAGTTCTGGTGGATTTTCCTGGACTGCGCTAAAATCCCAAACTTCATTAAATCCCAGTTTTTGCCATATCCGCGGAATTCGTGTTCATTCAGATTTTTCGCGTATCTGGGGATTTTCTGAAATTCCATCTTGGGCTCAGGTTTTCGGATCTTTCAGACACATCTTGTCGCTCATTAATGCTTGCAGTACCTTTTCTTATACGTGTAAATGGTAGATTTAAAACCTTTTAAGCATCATTTCGATTTCATTTATTCACTTGCTTGTTGCTTTGGCGATTGGGAGTTTCCATTTGAGCTTTGAGGATTGATCTTGGAGTGCTTGCGTGTGGATTATTGGGTGTCGGTTTCTGAGTTTTCATTGCTAGGGCGTGTTTCCTTCATGGTCGCTTCTTCAAACTTGAGTTTCATCTGGACTAATCCATAGTAGGTTATCATTGGCCCTTTCATCTGTTTACTTGATAATTGAATTGTTCTTTGATTGATTGATGGTCGACCTATGCTTGGTTGTGATTTTTCATTTATCAAAATGGGGTTTGACCCATCTTTTCATGAAACCTCTCACTCGTGCCATATGTGCTTGTATTTATCCATTGTATGGCAGGTGTGTAAGTCTGGGTGGTGTTAAGAGTCAAATTTTGGCCTTCAGACGCATAATTTGTTATATCTGATGAAGTTAGGGTTTTTGGTGCTCTCCCTGGTTTTGTCAAGGGTCGATGAAATTGTGGTGATTTACATATCCTCCATCAAGGTTAAAACAACCCCTCCCTTGGGAATCCTCAGAGTGCTTTGAATTGATTTTCATAGATGATATTTTAAACCTCGAGCTTGACCCTGGTTTTCATGGCGGGAGGTTTATTGGTCAAAATTAGGGCATCGTCGTTTTGCCATGGGAACTGGTCATTTGAGAGCCTTGAGAACTTAAATCCACTTACATTCTTAATCTTGATTGGTTGGCATCGACTTTGAAATCATTAGAATCCAAATTAGCAAGGTTGCATGAACATTCAATCACTGGTTCGCGCGTTGTCTTTCGTCGAGTTCGCGTGATGTCCGCAGAATTTTGGAGCACCCGGATTTTCCTAGTTTCAGCTAATTTTGTGGAGTATGACGAATTTTGGAACCTCAAACTGTCCACGAAAATCTGTCCCGCCCGGACTTTTCCGGTTTTCCTGTCTAGTTTCATTTCTTAAATTTCCCAAAGATAGGATTAACGGAGTAAGTGCTTAATGATTATTTCTTGTTGCCAATAAATGAATTTCATGGTTATCTCACAATATTTTGTTCGTACTAACGATTTATTTGGCATATGATGTTTTGGCAACAAGAATCCGTTTGGGTTAGATTTCTCCAAAATTTTGCCCTAACTGGATTTTCTCAGTTTACAATTTTTTCTCGGAGTGCTTTATTTTTTCGGATCTTCAAAGATTGGTGATTTGTGATAGTTTTAAATTGCTTCATATGATTTTATGCTCATCCTTTGGTTGGAATATGTGCAATAATTTGATGCTTATGACGATCTTTTGTGAGTGCAGGCTAAATCGAGTAAGGTCGCTGCAGGAAAATCTAAGGGTGACACGAAGGGGTCCTCCATTTCAGAAGCAAAAAGGTTAAGATTGGACACCAAGAGCCAGTTGCCAGAAAGCAAGATATCTTCTGTGTGGTCCAAAGTGTCTGATACCAATGTGGGAGCCTAGAGATACGAAGAGTTCAAACAGAGGACAGCTCAGAAGGACCTGTCAGTCTTCAGGCAAGGAATGATGAAGTCCAGACTGGTGCATGTGGCAGGGTTTCCTCCTGAAATCCAATACTATGAGTTGATTTTAGAGTGTGCCCGACAGTACGAATTTGATACACAGAGGGTTGTCAGCATTGAGGGAAGGGTCTTGGTGAATTTCAGTCCTGTTTCTATTGCCCAAGCCTTTGACATGCCTGATTTGCCTTCTATATGTGCTCTAAACATGGACTTGACTAGAACATATTATGAAAATGAGCCAATCAAATCTCAATAGATGATCAACGCTTGGTTGGAAAAGCCAAAGTCACACTATTCTAAAATTCCCAAGCAATTGCATAGAGTTAAATTCAGGTCAGACATTTATGATGCTATAACATTTTTGAGCAGAGTGGCAGGTTTGAAGACCGCTGGAGTGTTAGAGAGTTGGATGGTCCATGTGATCACCAAAATTGAACAAGGAACCAACTATCATTGGGTGGGGCTTATTAGTTCTGAAATTTATAAACAGCTGAGGAACATCCTAGAAACCAAGAGGTTCACCATGTCCTCTTATGTGATGTATGTGTTAGCCAGATTCTACCCATACAGGGGTCTAAATCCAAAGGGAACATTTGGGCAGGACATAGTCTACGAAGTATACCCGGAGTTGCACCTAAGACACAAATATTACAGAAGAGCTAATGATGCATTCACAATGCATATCACTAGGATGCTTCAGAATGTCGAGCATGTGAGACTGTCAGATGGAGCAAAGGGGTTGATAAAGAATTATGGGGCCTGGTTCATTCAGTTTCCCACTTTCTCTTAAATTAGAATTGATGGATGTCTGGATGCTCCATACAGGTTACCTTGGTACCCTACTGATCATATTGTGTTACTGGAATTGGTGAGACAAATATGTGAATTTGATGCAATTGTCAAAAAGGAAAAGCATAAAACAGGCTTTGACGGGGATTTCCCTCTTGGAATTGGCATAGCAGAAGTGTTCCCTTCCATTCAATCAGCACAAGCAGCGGGTGACATGTTGGCGGCCCATGGTTTCTCTTTCCATTCCAAAAGAACAAACTTTGATATTACTGGGGAAGCACAGAAGAAGGCCACCAGGGAGTACTGTCATAAGGATGACCTAGAGGACTATTGGGCCAACATCAAAGATGATTTTGAAGCAAGAAAGAAAAGGTACTCTAGGCTTCCTGTTGATGCAATTAGACAATACAATGTCAAGCTAGTCCCTGATCAACTCGAGGATGATGGAAACAACGTACAAGATCATGCCTATGAATCTGTTAAGGACAGGTCAATCGGAGAAATCAACTGGAATGAGGATGAAGTCATAGAGTTGGAGGACCTAATGGCCCCTGTCATGAAATTTACTTCTTCATGGCTAAAGCATAAGATTTGGGAGCTGGAGAGTGAGAAGGCACCCTGTACCTTCAATTTAATGGGAAATCTTAACCCAATGTCTACTTCAAAGGAATCCGGAGAAGATGACCCCAAAGGGAAAACCAAAAAGAGCTCACATTTCAAAATAAAGATTAGAGGCCCTAAGGAAAGTGAGCCAGAACCAAAGAGAAAGCCAAAAGGAAAGAAAAGAAGTAGAGATTTGAAGATTGGCAGGTCCTCTGATGAGGAAGAGTTGGAAAAAGCAGAAGAAGAGGATGCTCCTCCGCCACCAGAGAAGACCAGAACAACCAGGGCTTCAAAGAAGAAGGTTCAGGATACATCAAAGGATGAGCCTCTTATTATGGATATAGAGAGTTCAGGAGAGAAGACAAAAGTCTACATGAGAAGATCAAGGATTCCATCCCCTAAGGAGCCAATGTAAAAGATGGACTCTTCCCCAAAATTACCAGCCGTGGAGCCATGCAAGGCTGCTTCTCCTCCACCAAGTGTGCCTAAGTTGGAGATCCTTGAGGAGCATGAGACTAGTCCGGAGGCAGAACCTTTCAAGGAGGGAGCACTCTTTGATGAGGCGGCTGAGCTCGAAGTTGAAGAGGTGGGAAAGCATCCTTCTCCATTAGTGCAGTATGAAGATTCCCCAGAGAATAGCAAAGGAAATGGATCACCTGGGAAGGAAGAAGACATCCCTGTTAGAGTTCCATCACCTGTAGAAGAGGATGAACCTAAGATAGGTTACCAAGGTGGGCAGTCTCCTG
Organism: Sequoia sempervirens; assembly: GCA_007258455.2. Classification (NCBI taxonomy): domain Eukaryota; kingdom Viridiplantae; phylum Streptophyta; class Pinopsida; order Cupressales; family Cupressaceae; genus Sequoia; species Sequoia sempervirens. Next base: position 2,947 of record VDFB02118323.1, on the reverse strand, counting down.
AGAAAGGAAAGGATGAAACATCGGAAAAACAACAGGAAGAGGCAAAAACTGATGAAATCCAGGTAGAGCCTGCTGTCCCAGATTGGCTTGAAAAGGAAATGACCATGAAGAAACAAGTGGTGGTTGAAGACACTCCCTTGGATTGGGATGAAATGTTGACCAAGATCAGAAAAGGGAAGAAGAGGAGGGCTGCTAAAGTGGTTTCAATGATAGAGAGGGGTGAGGTAAATAATAGAGTAATCCACATTGCCACCCCGGCTGCAGACAAGACAAGAGAAGATGTCACCGGTGAAGATTACAATGTGCAGACTATTAACCTTGGGCCAGCATCTATGGAGCAGGATATAGAAGAGTATGAATGGTCTAGCACTATGATCATTGGCAGATTGAGAAAGGAGACTCAGACCAAGCACAAGTTGAGAAAGGAGAATGAAAGACTTAGGAAATGCTTGGAAGAGGTGATTAAACCTCTGCAATCTCTCCACCCCTCTTCCTTTGCCACTCCTAGTTTCTTGCCCAAGGAAACTATCTCTGAAATTGAAAGGATGAAGACTTCTGCTCGGACTGCAACAGATTGGTTGAAGGATGTACAAGCAAAAGGAGATAATGCAATCAAGGATATCCTTTCAGTTGGGAAAGATGCAGTCAGAGCCAAGGAGTTATTGGAGCATGTGCTATCTTAGGATAAAGAAGATATTGATCTTCTACTGCAGAAATCCAAGTTCATCATAGAATATGGTAAGGATCAGTTGGCTGCAGAGGGGATTCTTCCTTCCTCTAGATTAAATTAACCTTGGGAATGGTTTGAGGCTCTGCAGGTTTGGCAGAAGGCCATGAGGAAGATACAGAAGTGAAAGAAACAGATAGATGGTGATTTAACTGGTGTCTATGAGGGCTGCATTGCATTTTTTGAGGTCATGACTGGCAGGAGAAAGATTGCTCCCAAATACCTGAGCTTGGAGCAGCTAAGAAAGTGGTGGCATGAGGTCTATGCTCTAGATTTTGAGAATGTTATAACTGGTCACGAGCTAGATGATGTAGCAACCTATCTGGCAGTAATGGATAAGTATCAATCTCACAAGGATGAATGGGATAAGACTGTTAAACAGTCAAAAGAGGAGATTGATTCCATTAAATGCAGACTTAAGATCTTGCCTTCGCCACCTGTTTCTGAGTTGGATGGGACATTTTTGAGGGTTCAAGACCATAATAAGGATAAGGGAGGTAGTATTTAATTCCATATTGGGATTTGTGCTTCCCTATTATCATAGGGCATGTATTGATCCAGGCTGCATTGGGGACTATGTCTAGGCCGACCTTGATGATGTATTGGCATTTAATGTATGCCTTATTTTGAATTCCTAAGGCCGACTTGTTTTAGTGGTTGTTCATATTTTGTAAATGTTTGGTTGGGCTGACATGTCTTGAGAATTTTCTATAAAGGGCATTCCTGCCTTATTGTAAGGACATTAGATATTAGACATTAGAATTGGAGGAAAGACAAGTTAGAGCATTTTGTGAATTTCTTGAAGCAAGTATTGTAAATAGAATAGTGAAATTGTTGCAACAGTTTGATGATCTAATACAATTGAATACATTGTGGTTTTCCTGGTGCAATCTCTTGTGTTGATTCATCTCGCATGGTTCTTGTTGTTCTATCTCTCAAATTGCTTGAAGATTTAGGGTTTAGTGTTCAGAATTAAATTAGTTTTAGTTTGGTGGATGAGGTTTTATGATTTCATGTTTGGAATGTTTGTAGCAATCTCTGGTCTATACTCCCAGTAACTATCTGATTGTAGTAGGCTGGTGAAGTCAACCTGGACCATATATTTACATGTTCTTAAGTTCAATTGTAGATGAATGTCTATGATTTGAAAATCCATATACCTTAGAAGATTGCACTGTTCTTGTGATATTGCATTGTGGGTTGATCAAGGATTGGTTATTTGAGATTGGTCCATTCCAAATATCTGTCATTTGCATTGTTCATTCTAGGAATAGTTTAGATCTTATCATATTCTTGCACCCTTATCTTTTTCTATTTCTTTATCATCTGGTTAGATTTAGGATTTGAGATCATCATATTGTAAAATCTGATAATTGGAAAGATACAGTTTGCTTGTAGTAAGGTCCGATTGTGATTACCAACATTTTCACATATACCTGAGTTGTTTATGCATTGTCATGACCTGACACCCGAGAGACCTTGGGGTGATTTTCAGTGATTTATTGTTGAAGATTACCTTTCAAAAGAGATAGAATATTGTATTATGTCTGAGTTGTTCTTGTGCAGAAAACACCATCAACAGTAACAATATAGTTAGTTGAATTCAATGTATGCTTTCTTGTTTGTATTTCTTGATTTCCTTCAATTCAATATTCTTGTATTGTTCATTTCATGGGTAATGGGTGTGAATTTTAATCTTTGTTTGAATTAGATTAGTTTAGTTCATTCATGTTTGATTTCCTTATGCATATTGATTTCCCCCTTACATAAATACAATCCATTTGAAGGTTCTGAAAGGTTGATTTTTTTTTCTTTCTTCTAGGGTTTAGGACCTAGAATAACAATCTTCACTCTATTTCATTCAAGAACAAACCCTAGAGATCTCATTGTGGAGGAGAAACAGATCTTGCAATGGGGTTGTCCTTAGGGCTGAATGTATACTAATGAGGGGTTCATGACCAAGTAAGAACTAAGAAAGACAAATTCAATGCAAGATAGAATTCTTAAATCTAGTTTGATGCAAAACTTCACTAAATGATCTAAAGATGCAAATGAAACAAAACAAAAAGCTACTAAATGGAATGTGTGCACCTGGGAATCTAAAGATGACTAGAAGGGGATCTGAAACACTAGAAATTATACCTTTAATGGGTATGTGTGGGATCATCATGGAAAAAATAGACCCTTAAGTGGCAAAAAATTCAAAAAAATTAGATTTAG
>VDFB02118322.1:0-10422 GCA_007258455.2 Sequoia sempervirens | reverse complement strand
GCTCTTTGCTTTACAGTGTTGTTATTGTTTTTTTTCACTAATTATTACTTTTCTTAATTCTTTTTATGAATGATTACATTCAACTGATGAATGCTTTAATCAGAGTAATATTGAGATCAAATCTAAGCTATGTTTTGAATCTTTGAAAATTGGTCAAATCTGTTATAACACTAATTCACCCTCTCAAAGGTCATTTTAACCTAAATAAATTGGTATCGAGCATAGGGTCCTCTTTATAGGTTTAATTACCTGGATTGATCTTTGGTCTTGAGTTTGTTTTTAATGGCACATTCTCAAGATGGTGCCTCTGTAACGAGAGGTCTGTTATTTGATGGAACAAATTATGTGTTCTAGAGAATAAGAATGGAATCTTTTCTTATTTCTTTTGATGTTGATGTTTGGAGCATTATTTTAGAAGATTACAATGTACCAGCCACTATTCCCAACGTATGTCAAAAAGAAGAAGTATGTCAAATGCCAAAGCAAGCACATGCCATCTTGTGTGTGGGTTAACTAAATATGTGTTCATTAAAGTCATGCATTGCAAATCTGCTCATGGAATCTGGGAAAAACTTAAAACTATATATCAAGGGAATGAGAAAGTCAAACTGTCAAAAATCATTACACTCAAACATCAATTTGAGGAGTTGAAAATGAAGGATGATGAAAAAGTGGCTGAATATTTCCTAAGAGTAGATGAAGTTGTCAATTCAATGAAAGGTCTAGGTCAAGAGGTTAATGAATTTGATGTGGTCACAAAGGTTGTTAGAACCTTACCATCCAAATTTGAATCTAAGGTTTCAGCCCTAGAAGAAAAGAAACACTTTGATCAGCTTACCTTAGACAGCCTGCAAGGAATACTTACTACCTATGAAATGGAACTAGCAAAAACAATTCAACTGGAAAAGAAACTGCCTTTAACACTGAAAAGAAAGAAAAAGTCGAAGTCAGTGAATCAGAGTTGTCTGATTCTAATGAATCCCATTTTGTTAGAAGATTTAAAAAGGGATTAGGAAAATATAAGGGAAAACTTCCCTTTAAATGTTTTAACTGTGGAAAAATAGGTTACTTTGCTGCAAAGTGTCCCTATGATGATCAAATTAGTGACAATGAGAAATTTGGAAAATAGCCTAAGAAGAGGGCCTTTAAACCTAAATGAAATTTCAACTTCATAAAGAAGAAGAGTTTGTTTAGCAAAGATGAAATTGATTTTGAGTCTGAAGATTCATCAGCAAAAGAAGATGAAACCTTGTTCATGGCTGAGATTACTCAGCAAGAAGATTCAAACACCATTGACATTGAAGAAGGTGAGGTAGATCTTGAAAGTGAGCTGAAATGTGCTTTAAAAGAGGTCATAAAACTCAAAAAACAAGTTCTTGCTCAAGAACATAAACCAGATCAAGAAATGGTCTCTTTGAAAACTCAGCTTGAAGAAGCTAAAAGAGTTGAAGACTGTCTTCGAGAGACTGTAAGCTGCAAAGATCAAGAAATTCAAAAACTGGAACAAGAAGTAGTCCGTCTTAGAAGGAAATTGAAAATATGAAAGCACTCAATGAGATGCTCGCATGTATGACAAAGATAAAACCGGGTGTTGGTTTTGAAAAGGGTGAATGCTCAATTGACCATGCAAAACAAACCCCTCACCAAGTCAAAGCTTCCAAGTTCAAATCACTGTAATTTCAAGTCCACATAGTCTTTCATGATTGTATGTAGCATATCATGGAATATGGTTGTCATTTCACTTTGATATGTTGCTCCTACATTCTTTAGACCAAATGGCATTACATTCCAGCAAAAGGTTCCCCAGGCACAAGTAAATGTCATTTTGTGTTGATCATCAGGGGACATTTTTATCTGATTATACCCAGACAAACCATCCATTAAAAATAGCATCTCATGTCCTACTATTAAATCCACGATGATGTCTATTCTTGCAAGAGGAAAGTTGTCCTTCAGAAAAGCCTTGTTTAGGTCTTGAAAATCTATTCAGATCCTTATGCCCCCAGTAGGATTTGACACTGGTACCAGATTTGGTATCCATTACGGATAATTGATGGGTCTAATGAAACCCACATCTAGTAACCTCTTTAGTTCTACCTTTACCAATAATGCTATTTGGGGATGGATTTTTTTGAGTTTCTACTTTATAGGATTTTCTCCAGGGGATATGGCTAAATGATGTACCACTAGTGTTGGATCTAGTCCAAGCATATTTGCATAGGTCCACGCAAAGTTTATCTTTTTGTCATTGATGAATTCTATGAAGTTTTCTTTCTCTTCGGGATCAAATGATGCCACATGGTATGTGATCTTCGAGTTATCTGTTGTGCCAACATTTATGGATTTTGCTTCTTCCACTAGGAGAATTGGTATTTCTTGATATTCAGATATGGGGAGATTGAATCCTCCATCCTCGAGTGCCTCAGTGAGGTTTTCACCTTTAGATGTGTCCTTTATGTTCTTCTTTTCTAGATTTGATAGAGCCACATTGTGGTCTTCTCTAGGGGATCACATTTTTATTTTTTATGTTTTCTCTTTCATTTTTGTGACTAGAGGATTCAATCTCTCCACCGAAGTATCCATCATGTTCGAGCTCCATGACGAGCCCTACTTTGTGATCTCCTGCTGGTATGTCCATTCGAATTCCCATGAACTCTACAATTGCTTCATCATTTTGGAATTGATCCAGAATAGGTGTATGTTGTTGTTGGTCCCAATCTATCAATTGTGGGTAATAGAGGGGTAGGATATCATCATTATTTACAAAGCTTACGAAGGTTGCTGAAATGGTTAGTATGGATTTGGTATATTTTTCCCATTGGGTTTCTAGGTTGTCATTACTAGAAGTGGGGGAACTATATCAAGTGATAAAGGAAGGATAATCCCATTTGTATCCGTTAGAGTCCATTCCAAAATAATAATAGATATTAGGAATTTTGTTTTGATAAATTGGAGATGGAACTTTGCATATGCAGATCATCATAGAAAAAAACAGCCTTTAAGTGGCAAAATTCATAAACTTGTAGAGTTAGAAACTCTCAATGCAGTAACTCTGAATAAGTTATCTACATTATTTCAAAAATATGTAAGAGCAGAATTTGTAGCAAATTGGTAGTTTCTCAACTACTAGGTTTATTCAAAAGAAAAATCTATTTGGTGAAAATTTGAATTTTCAATGCAAAGAGTACTTAATTTCAAGGAAAGAATAAGAAGCGCAGGTGTATGTCCCACCATCCTAACCAATAACATACAATTATAACATTTTTATACAAGATTTTAGATATAAGTATAGGACTCATGTCCGATGTGATGCATATTTTTTTTGTAATTTTTTCCAAGTAAATAATTATTTATGACTTTTTATTACAACTTTTAAAAAATATAAAAAATCATATGTCCGACCACCTTAAATTGGTCAAACTTCATGAAATTCATTTTTTGTTTTTTAATCCTATAGTATGAGAAGCATAGAATGTGACGCTGTTTTGATTCAAAAAAATGTGATATCAAGAGTTATAGATGTTTTTCAATCAACTCCATCAATCGTGCCTTAGTCATAATTCTAAACAGAAATGAATAGTAATTATTTATTAAAACTAAAAGTAAAAGCATAATTTATATCGGGTGGAAAGCTGAAAAAATCTCCCTTTAAAAACCCTTTTCATTTCATCAATTTTGGATAAAATAAAAGTCGTCAGCCACATGCCCTACAAATACCCATCATATCGCCACTTTTTGGCCCATCCTGATCCTGCACATACCCAAGTCTATCAATGCTAAAGTTGTCGAATAAGTCTTCGACAGTTAAATAATTGTCCATGATATGGTAGATATCTAATGCCTTAATGCTAGCAGAAGTTTCTCATTTCTTAAAAGAGGTATGTCCATTTTTTGGAGTAACCATGTCTTTTGGCTCATAACCAAATCCCAAATTTTTCTTTCTCTATTCCACTATGATAGGCTCCCATTGGCCTTGTTTGTGTAGCCCAAGGCCAATTGTTCCTTGATATCCCATTTGTTTAGTTAATTGATAACCTCTACTATTAGGATCAATTAGAATGGGTTGTGTCTTTTCTAGTTCCTTTTGGTACTCTTTGTAAATCATGGATGAGAAGTCCTCTTTGAATATCTCTTCATACAGTTTCATATCTCCCCACTTTGTGAAAATCGTGGGTTTGGCTATCATTTGCATTGTCTAAGCATACTTGATCTCTTTTGGACCTCCATAGACTTTGGGTGTTGGTGGAAGCATGCCAATGCAAAATGCTTGGTTGAAGTAGTAATTTTCGTTACCCCTTTCCAATACTTGAACCTTGGTTTCCATTTTTGATTGCTCACTTGATGTGATCTTGTTTGATGTTGATGGTAGTGTGGAAGGGTCAACATATAAGAACGAATGGAAGGATATGTCATTGCTTGGTATACGTTGGATCTTCTTATACTTCTCCTTCGACTTTGCATAGAAGTGGAAGGGTTCAGGATTGACATATAATGTCACCTCTTTTCTTTCATGGGGAAACTTTAGGCATTGGTGAAAGGTTGACAAAACCTCTTGTAATGCATGGATCCAAGGGTGTCCTAGGAGGAGGTTATATAGCAGCTCAAGGTTAAGTACTTTACATGTAGTTTTTGTGATGGTTGGTCCTATCTGTACTGGTAGACTGATTGTCCCTTTTGAATTCCTCTCAAGATCATCATAGGCCCTTATATTAATGCTCTTTCCTTTGTCTATCACATTGTCAGAATACCCCAACTATTTGAAATTTTTGAAGGTATAGATATTTAGACCCACACTGTTATCTATCAACACTCTCTTGACCATGTTCTTGTGAACACCAACCTCTATGTATAGAGCTTGATTGTGGAATGTCCTTTGTGGAAGATCTTTCTTAGAAAAGACTAAATGATTGTTGGCCATGATTTTTCCAACCATGGCTTGGAACTGATTAGGATTGAGGTCGTTAGGGACCGATGATTCTAATGCTTTTTCCAATATCTCCCTTTGTGTGAACCATGATAGTTTTAGCAGTTCTAGGATTGAGATTAAGGTAGGAGTTTTCTTCAGCTACTCCATAATGTTGTAGTCATTTGATGACTTAGTTGTGGGTTTATATGGGGCTCCTTGTATTGTAACTCTCCCTTGACAGGAAGTTACCTTGCAGTCATTTTCTCCACCTCGTATAGTCACTACATCTACCCTAGTGTCATTTTCCTGAGAGAGGGTACCTAGAACTCTGTCACCATACATGTAGTTAGCATTGTGGTAGTCTTGATCCTTTCCTTTTTCATTCATTTTAGTGTGGTTTGAGATTGGGTTTGTGTATATCTAAAAGTCCCTTATTTTGAGATGATGTTTGACATCCACTTCTCCTTTGTCTATCTAGTCTTGGATGAGGTGCTTGAGTCTCATGCAATTGTTTGTTGTGTGTCTTTTGATTTTGTGGAATTCACATAAGTCCTCATTGTACCATGGTGTTTAATCTTGCATCCTCATAATTTGGGCGATCGTTGACCTTGATAAGGTTTTGTTGCACTAGCTTATGCACGACTATCTCAAGTGACTATCCTAATATAGTGAACTTCCTTCTTGGGTTATCGTATTACCTTTGTTACCCTCCCTGATTTTTTTGTTGGTTGACCGCTTGATTTTTTTGGGGATAGGTAAGTTAGCTATTTTGTGCATTATTAGGAGCATAGTTTTCTTGTGCCACTTGAGGTTTGTTTTGAATTACATTAGGATTTTGTATATTACATGCCGCTCTAGCATCTACTACCCCATCATTTGTAATGTTCTTTTTCTTGGCCCAAATTTTAGGTTTCTCATTTTAACTTGAAGGACTATCTCTTGGGTTGCTTATCTTGATCATCCCTCTTGCTACATATGAGGGCCCTTTCTATGTGTAGTCTCTTCTCAATGGCCTCTTCAAATTTTTTGGGACATATCATGGTAAGTTGGTAGTTGACTTTTACTTGGACATTTGAAAAAAATATGTTGACTAGTTCCTTGTCAGGAATGGGTGATTTTTATCGAATAGCCTTATGTCGCCATCGTTGAAGGTAAAATGTGAATGATTCCCTTAACTCTATTTAATTTTGTATAGGTCTATGATGGTGATGTCTTGTTTTATATTGAAAGAGAAGTGTGTTATGAATTTGGTAGATAGTTCATCAAAGCTTTTAACTCCCAGTTGTAGATGAGAAAACCACTCCATAGCATGACTAGTAAGACTTCGTGGAAAGAGTCCCATAAGGTAAGAGTCATTGCTTTGTACTTCCATGCATGCTACTGAGTCTAATTCTCGTACATGTTCTATAGGGTCCCCCTTTCCTTTGTATTTTTCAAACTTGGGTATTTTGAAACTCTTTGGAAAGGGAAGCATAGTAAAAAATGATTGAAAGGAAATGGACATATATTTTAAAATTTATAAGTCTTCTTTGGTTTCCTTATATGCATATCTACTATATTTTGATTTATTGCTTATGTTTCTATTTCCATTTTTGTTTTCGATATGTTTTCTTGTTTGAGGATCATGCGCATAGTAACCTTGTTTTCCTACCATGTTTTGGTCATAGATTGGGTATTGTGAAGGTACATGACCTTGGTAACCATGTTGGGTGGAAGGAGGGTTAACTCCTTATTGGATGTAAGGAGGATTGGCTCCTTGTTAAATGGAAGGAGGGTTAGATTTTTGTTGGAAGTAAGGAGGGTTAGCTCCTGGTTGAATATAAGGAGGGTTAGCTCCTTGTTGAATGTAAGGAAGGCTAGCTCCTTGTTGTTGGGGTGAACTATACTGGAGGTTCCCCTGATGGTGCATTGGTGGGTTACCTTGTTGGTGGGATGAATTGTAAAAGGTACCCTGTGGTACACCTTATTGTTGATATGAACTATACTAAAGGCTTCCCTGATGGTGCATTGGTGCATTGGCAGGTTACCTTGTTGGTGGGATGAATTGGAAAGGGTACCAAGTAACACACCTTGTTTTTGGGATAAACTATACTAAAGGTTTCCCTGATGGTGTGTTGGGAGATTACCTTGTTTATGTGATGAATTGGGAAGGGTACCATGTGGTACACCTTGTTGTTGGGATGAACTATACTGAAGGTTTCCTTGATGGTGCATTGGTGGGTTACCTTGTTGGTGGGACAAATTATACTGAAGGTTTCCCTGATGGTGCATTGGCAGGTTACCTTGTTGGTGGACGAATTATACTGAAGGTTTCCTTGATGGTGCATTGGTAGGTTACCTTGTTGATGGGATGAATTGAGAAGGGTATCCTATGGTACACCTTTTTGTTGGGATGAAGTATACTGAAGGTTTCCCTGATGGTGCATTGGCTGGTTACCTTGTCGGTGGGAAAAATTGTAATAAAGGTTTCCCTGATGGTGCATTGGTGGGTTACCTTGTTGATTGGATGAATTAAGAAGGGTACCTTGTGATACACCTTATTGTTGGGAAAAATCATACTAATGGTTTCCCTGATGGTGCATTGGTAGGTTACCTTGTTGGTGCGATGAATTGTACTGAAGGTTTCCCTAATGGTGTGTTGGAAGGTTACCCTATGGTACACCTTCTCGGTTGGTATTATTGACTAGGAAGGGGGTCGTATGACCCACCTTGTTGATTGAAAAGGGTGCCCTATGGCACACCCAGTTGTTGGTACTTTTGTGGAAATTGCTCTTGTTGATTTGATACATTTTGGGAAGGGTCAATATATGACGTGTTTTGAGGCATGCATTAGCTTGGTGGTAGGTTATTTCCTTGTGGCATGTATTGGGATGGACCTCCTTGATACTGTTGGGCCACTACTGCTTGTATGATTTGAGTTAGTTTTCTATATAATCGGTTTTCCATGGGTTGACTACTATTTTGTGAGAATACAGGTGGCATGTTTGGAATCTTTATGGGTTCGGATAGATCTATCTCACAACTGAGTTATCCCCTAAGGGAATAAAATTAGGATTTTTGAGAACCTCCATGTTAAATTCTACTAGAAATTTAGCAACACTCTCTGCTAACTTGAAGAAGTAAGAATTTGGGTCCTTTTTCAACATTTTTTCCATCATTTTGAGCACCTTAGGGTTGTTGGAATGTTGAAACAATTATTCATCATTCATTTCCTTCTCAATAGCCACCTCTTCTATGACTGTACTCCCTTTGGGTCCTAGTTTGATTGTTCCGTCACTTCTTGTCATTTGCAGTTTATCTCCTCCTCATTAAATATTTCTTTGTACATGCATCTCTTTTGAGGTGTTTCAAGGCCACTTGGCCTATAGCCCCATGGGCCACCTTCGTCATTCATGGTTTTTTTGGCGGTATGTTGGCATTTTTTTTGTTTGCATCCATGTTCTTTCTAAGTTGTGATCTCATAGTTTTCATAAAAAATTGCTAAGCTTTTGTGAACATTTTTGTGACTCCTAGCTATGAAAAAAGAATATGTTTGTTTTTTGGATTTTCTATTGAGTATTCAAGTCTAGTTCACCCATTGAAAAGTGAAAATAAAAATGTCTTAGCAAGAGTTCTTGGTTGCGGTAAGATCTACAATGTGTCCCTTGAAAAACTTTAGACTAGGATGTTTCTTTGAAAGGTAGAATATGGAATTCCTTTTAAGGATTTTTCTCTTGCCTGAAATCATAAAGGATGGATACCTATTTCCATGTAGGAGGTGGTAATACGGGTCTATTGGCTGCAAGATCTACTTTCTCCTATTCTTCATCTAGAATTTTTGTCGTGTTTCTCCACTGGTTTGGTGTCTCTTTCTTCTCAAATACAAAGTTTATTAAATTGCTAATGATATCAGTTTGTTCACCTTCAATGTGTGAGAGACTTGGTTGTAGGATTGGTGCTCCATGGTTTGGTTATTGGATGAGAGCAACTAGATGCCAAATGGTCATAAGGTGAAATGGTGTTTTGATATGGTTGTTACGAAGCTCAAGACCCTAAGGTTTGAGTGTTGTTTTGGAATGATACTATTCTTGGATCTCAAAATGCTAAAAGGCCTGGACCGATACTTCACTTCTTCTAGAGGATATCTTATGAAAAAGCTTATTTGAATTAGCCTTGAGGTTCAAGCAACTATTAATATCTTAGAAGTGTGGGTGAGAGGATAATCTAGGTTTGTTTCTAACAAGGATCTTGTAACCAACTTTAGTTAATTTTTCTGATTGTCAATAGGATAGAGAAAAAGTGATAGTTTTGAGACAAAATCAACCATTTTTTAGTAGAAGTGACCAGTTTTGTCAACTACGACCAGGATTGTGTCAAGAGTGCTAAATTTTGAAAAGAAAGTGCATTGGTTTTGTCAAATGCAACATTTTTTTGTTAGTAGCTATTTGGATACAAAGAGCAAAAGCAAGATTTTTTTGGCAAGTACAACCAATTATTTTTCAAGTGTGACAGAAACATTAGCAAAAGTGGCCTCTATTCAAATTTGTTTTCCAGTTTAAGTATTTGGTAGTAGCTTGAATGATTTTTGTAGTTTCGGATGATTTTATTTGATATGTTTTAAGATTTGACAAGTGATAAAACAATTTTTGTCTGACTCAAAAAGTATATACTTGTATGACTTGCATGTCTATGGCTTTAAGTTGTGAAATAACAATACCCAAGCCATAATTTCCAATGTTGAGCTAATGTAGCTTGAAATTAACGCCTGAATATTCAGAAACCTTTATGGAGATCCTTAAGGAGTGAAAATATAGGGCTTCTCTTAAAATCATACACTAAGTCAAAGGGTTTTTGATTCAACCATCATGTTTGGTGTTTGTTTTGATATGATCATTTTAAATTCAAGCACAGTGTTTGATGTTGAACAAATTCATAAATTTTTTCATGAAGACAAAGTACACCCTAGGGATAGACACTTCTTCCTAGGTGTGCTTGCCTCATGCCACAAAGGGATTATTTTACATGCAATGAATGGAGAGGATTTTTTACGCTCAACCATAAGTCAAACTTGGTAAGTAGCTTCTCGGAAGTAAATTTTGATGCACCATTTTAGAGTATATTTTGGATAAAACGGGTAGCTTCTACAAACACTTGGTTCTTAGTCATGTTTTGGAGAGATTATTTTCTGATGTCTATGCATGTGATGATTCAGTCAATTAAGAGGCCTCCTAGCCCTTGTTGGTTTTTACGTATCACACAGATACTGGGGAAGACATTCATTGGTATAGAACAACAACACTAGGTGGGTGAGAACTTTCCTCACCCCCACAATAATTTATATAGCAGGCCAAAATAGAGTACTACTTAGGTTGCCTTTGAGTTCTCCAGTGCGAGATGTGTCTCAAAAGGTAGGCCCTCTAAAGTTATGCTTCAAAGTAAAAAGTGAAAAAATGAATATGATTTTCATTACCCAAGATCCCCAAAAAGGTGCAAGGGGAGAGGATATTCACCTAGTTTTCCACCTAGTTTTCCAAACA